>PVIH01024065.1:0-23544 GCA_004025045.1 Sigmodon hispidus
AAAAAAAGTCAGTAAGCCACATTATAATCAAGACACAAATCATACAGAACAAAGAAAAAATTTTAAGAGCTGCAAAAGAAAAGGGTCAACTCACATATAAAGGCAGACCCATCAGAATAATGCCTGACTATTCAATGGAAATGATGAAAGCTAGAAGGGCTTGGTCAGAAGTTATACAGATGCTAAAACAGCATGGATGCCAAACTAGAATACTATACCCTGTAAAATAGTCAATCAACATAGATGGAGTAAACAAGGTATTTCAGGACAAAGTCAGACTGAAAGAATATCTATCTACCAATCCAGCACTACAGAGAGTATTAGAGGGAAAACTACAACCTAAGGACCCCAGATACATCCACAAAATTACAAACAATAAGTCCACAGAAGAATACTCTAGAGAAAGGAAATACAAACAAGTTACCACACAAAATGGTAGGAAATATGAACCAATGGTCACTAATTTACCTTAATATCAATGGACTCAACTCTCCTATAAAATGTCACATACTAACAAAATGGATACAACAACATAAGCCATCCTTCTGTTGCCTACAAGAAACACACCTCTAATGCAAAGACAGACACAGGCTTAGAATAAAGGGTTGGGAAAAGATTTTCCAGTCAAATGGTCCTAAGAAACAAGCAGGGGTTGCAATCCTAATATCTAACAAAGTAGACTTTAAGCTAAAATCAATAAAAAGGTACCAAGAGGGTCATTACTTATTCATCACAGGAAAAATTGAGCAAGAGGAGATTTCAATCTTAAATATTTATGCCCCTAATATAGAGGCACCTACATATGTTAAAGAAACACTGATAAAGCTCGAATCCCACATCAATTCTTACACCCTAAAAGTGGGAGACTTGAATACCCAACTTTCAACCCTGGATAGATCAACCAGACAGAGCCTCAACAGAGAAATAAGGAGTCAAAATGAGGTTATGAAGCAAATGGAATTCATAGTTATCTACTGAACCTTCCACCCAAAGGCAAAGGAATATACATATTTCTCAGTGGCTCATGGAACTTTCTCCAAAATCGACCACATAATTGGTCATAAAGCAAATATCAGCAGATACAAAAAAGTGGAAATAATCTCTTGTATCATATTGGACCATCAGGGCCTAAAGATAGAGATCAACAACATCAAAACCAAAAGAAAGCCTAACAACTCATGGAAACTTAACATCAATCAGCTGAACCATCTCTGGGTCAAGGAAGAAATTAAGAAAGAAATCAAAGTCTTCCTAGAATTCAATGAAAATGAATCTACAACGTATCCAAACTTGTGGGACACAATTAAAGCAGTCTTAACAGGAAAATTTATAGCACTAGAAGCCTATATAAAAAACATTGAGAAATTCCACACTAGAGACCTAACAGCTCAGATGAAAGCCTTAGAACAATTAGAAGCAAACTCACCTAGAAGGAGTAGATGGCAGGAATTAATCAAACTTAGAGCTGAAATCAATACAATTGAAACAAAAAAAAAAACAATACAAAGAATCAAAAAATCTAAGAGTTTTTTCTTTGAGAAAGTTAACAAGATAGATAAGCCCTTAGCCAAACTAATCAAAAAACAGAGAGAGAGAGTGTCCAAATCAACAAAATCAGAAATGAAAAGGGGGATATAACAACAGACCCCCAGGAAATACAGAGAATTATCAGGTCATATTTTGAAAATCTGTATTCCTCAAAATTGGAAATCCTAGAAGAAATGGACAGCTTTCAGGACAGGTACCATCTTCCAAAATTAAATGAAGACCAGATTAATTACCTAAACAGACCTATAACCCTTAAGAAAATAGAAGCTGTCATTAAAAACCTCCCCAAAAATAAAAGCCCTGGTCCAGATGGTTTCAGGGCCAAATTCTACCATTCATTCAAAGAAGAATTACTACCGTTACTCCTCAAACTATTTCACACAGTAGAAACTGAAGGAATATTGCCAAATTCCTTTTATGAGGCCACAATCACACTAATACCCAAGCCACTCAAAGACACAACAAAGAAGGATAATTACAGACCAATTTCCCTCATGAATATTGATGCAAATATTCTCAACAAAATTTTGGCAATTTGTCTAAAAAATATCATCCACCATGACAAAGTAGGGTTCCTCCCAGAAATGCAGGGCTAGTATAACATACAAAAAACTGTAAATGTTATCCATCATTTAAACAAACTAAAGGAACAAAACCACATGATCATATCCTTAGATGCGGAAAAAGCCTTTGACAAAATCCAACACTCCTTTATAATTAAAGCCCTGGAGAGATCAGGAAAAAGGGAGAATATCTAAATATAATTAAGGTGATTTACAAGAAGTTGACAGCCAGTATCAAACTTAATGGAGAAAAACACAAAGAAATCCCACTAAAGTCAGGAACTAGACAAGGATATCCTCTCTCCCCTTATCTATTCAATATAGTTCTCAAAGTTTTAACTAAAGCAGTAAGGGAACGAAAAGAGATTTAGGGCATACAAATTGGAAAAGAAGAAGTGAAGCTATCTCTTTTAGCAGATGATATGATTGTATACATAAGTGACCCACAAAATTCTTCCAAAGAACTGCTACAGCTGATAAACACCTTCAGCAATGTAGCAGGATAAAAGATAAACTCAAAGAAATCAGTAGCCCTTCTATACACTAAAGACTGAAGAGCTGAAAAAGAAATACAGGAAACATTACCCTTCATTTTAGCTGCAAATAGTAATAAATACCTTGGAGTAACTATAACCAAAGAAGTAACAGACCTATTTGACAGAAATTTTAAATCATTGAAGAAAGAAATTGAAGAGGATATCAGAAAATGGAATGCTCTCCCATGTTCCTGGATTGGTAGGATCAACATAGTAAAAATGGCAATTCTACCAAAGGCAATCTACAGATTCAATGCACTGCCTATCAAAATCCCAACACAATATTTTTTAGAACTTGAAAGAAAAATACTCAATTTCATTCGGAATAACAGGAAAGCTAGGATTGCCAAAATAATTTTACTCAACAAAAGAACTTCAGGAGGTATCACCATCCCTGACTTCAAGCTATACTATAGAGCTACAGTAATAAAAACAGCCTGGTACTGGCATAAAAACAGATATGTGGACCAATGGAATAATTGAGGATATAGACATTAACCCAAAAACCTATGAACACCTCATTTTTGACAAAGATGCCGAAAACATTCAACAGAAAAAAGATAGTATATTTAACAAATTGTTTTGGCATAACTGGAAGGAAGTGTGTAGAAAAATGCAAATAGATCCGAGCCTGTCACCCTGCACAAAACTCAAATCCAAGTGGATCAAAGACCTCAACTTAACCCCAACCACTTTGAACTTGTTAGAAAAGAAAGTGGGAAATACACTTCTACAAATTGGCACAGGCCACCATTTCCTAAATATAGCACCAGTGGCACAGGCACTAAGAACAACAATCAATAAGTGGGATCTCCTGAAGCTGGGAAGCTTCTGCAAAGCCAAGGACACTGTCAATAGGACAAAACGCCAGCCTACAGAATAGGAAAAGATTTTCACCAACCCTACAAGTGACAGAGGACTGATCTCTAAGGTATATAAAGAGCTCAAGAATTTAGATCCCAAAACCTTGAATAACCCTATCAAAAAATGGGGTTCAGATCTAAAAAGAGAATTCTCAGCAGAGGAACTATGAATGGCTGAAAGGCACCTGAAAAAGTGCTCTTCATCTTCAGCCATCAGGGAAATGCAAATCAAAACAACTTTGAGATACCACCTAACACCTGTTAGATTGGCTAAGATAAAAGGTACAGATGACAGCCTATGCTGGAGAGGATGTGAAACAAGGGAAACACTCCTCCATTGTTGGTGAAATTGTAAGCTTGTTCAGCCACTTTGGAATACAATATGGAGGTTTCTCAGAAAATTGAGAATCAATCTCCCCATGGACCCAGCAATACCACTTCTGGGTATATACCCTAAAGAGGCATATTCACACTCCAAAGGTATTAGCTCAACTATGTTCATAGCAGCATTATTTGTAATAGCAAGAACCTGGAAACAACCTAGATGTTCCTCAACTGAAGAATGGATTAAGAAACTGTGGTACATCTACACAATGGAATACTACTCAGCAGTAAGAAAAAAATAATATCCTAAAATTCACAGGCAAATGGATGGATTTGGAGAATATCCTCCTGAGCGAAGTAGCACAATCTCAGAAAGATAAGCAGGGAATGTACTCACTCACTAGTAGTCTCTAAACAAACAAACAGGAAAAAAAGCCAAACATGCCCAAGCAGCAAACCACAACCACTGAACAGCTTGGGATCAGAAACTCCCTGGACTGACCCTTCAAACCCCAGTCCATCTATAGGAACACCTGACTCACTCTTGAGGGAGGTGGGACAAAACTGGATTTGGTCGGGAGTAAAGACTGATCCAAGTATTATTGGGCCCGTGTGACCATAGGACTGTCTCCTCCCTGCCAAGGGAGGGGATGGGGAGTTGCAGAGAAGAAAAATGATCAGATGTGGTGGGAGGGGGAAGAGACCTTCAATAAGGATATACAGGGATGAAAAAAAAATTCAGAGGGAAAGCTGAACACAAAGAAAATATATGTGTAATAATCTTATTTGCATTTCCACCCTTGATAAGCCATGCTTATGATTATTATCCTCTGTATAATTATTGTTAACTCTTCGGCATTTTTAAATTCTTTTTACTGTTTTTTTGATAAATACAAAATAAAGAAGGAAAAAATATTAAAAAAAAAAGATTTAACTATATCAGAGGCCCAAGGACTACATATGATGTGGGATGTCTTTCTGTATTCTGTGAATATAGTTAATTGTCATTTGTTAATCAAGAAGACATTATGACTCATGGAAAGGCAACTTCAGGACAAGAGGAAAGTCCAAACAGAGAAAAAGGTGGAGGTCAGAGACGGGGAATTCCAACTGGAGCAAAATGTCCAGATGTTCTAATATGAGAAGAGAAGCGCCAACAATGTCCTCAGTCTTCCTGCCATTCAGAGAACCTACATAGGGTTAAGATAGGTCATGTCACAAGTCATCTTGAGCAGGGAACCTCAAAGTGGCCAGGGATTTCAGCAACCTTGCCACAAGAAGCTGGTCAACAAGGACCCTGATACAAAGACAAGTAGATATCAAATGAAGGTACATTCACTCCACCTATTCCCTTTTGCTATCAGTCCCTGAAACCTAACCATCTCCTAGACCTTGCCAGGCAACCATACTTATTGACTTCCAGCTCTGTCACAATCTAGGCCCTCTCCACAGCTTTGCAGATCTCAACCATCACCCCCACCCTACACCAACCAACAGACAAACACTCAGGAACCTTCTCTTTCATTGCTCCAAATGCCCCAATTCCCTTTCAGACAGGAAACTTTATGTAATCTCTCTGGACATCCACAATCCTCATGCCAGGCCTAGTCTCAAAGGAAAAGCTGATCTCTTGAAAGGGATTCAAGGAGACCAAGGAGATGCAAACTAGACACCATGGGAGAAGAAGATAGAATCAACAGTTACACAGGTGGCATGCTGAACATCCCACCATTGTCCACCTCAGTGAATTCCCACCTCACAAGAAACACTCAGGATGCCTTCATCTTGATCCTCATGGGCTAGATCCATGGAACAGAAACTTCTTTCCCAAGACAGAAGTGCTCGGCCCAAAGCCTGCTTGAAAACATCAAGTCTCCATACACCATGATTCATTCTCTTTCCCTCTCCTGCCCCATCTTTCTCATTCATCCCTACCTGCACCCCCCAAACACTTCCTTGTCTCCCTCTGTCTGACACAATCCCTGACTTCTATATTCAGTCCCATCCAAGTCATTGAGGGCAGCTAGGCCTGTCTGGTTCCAGCACAAAATCCATGATTTGTTGGGAGATGCTGTCCACTCTCTACTCAACTGGAAGCTTTACTTCTGTGGGAACTGAGAGTCTCCAGAAGCCCAACTCCACACTGCTGACATCTTCTCAGATGTCCCCTTGCAGACCATCACTCTCTGTGCCTTCAGCAGACAACAATAGCTCTGTTTTCCCAACTCTCCCTCTCTCCAAAACCTCCTGGTGTTATTGGCTCCGAGGCTAGAAGGGGCTAAACCTGCGGATAAGATGTGTGTGTGTGTGAGTGTGTGTGTGTGTTTGACCGAAATCCAAGTGGTGCCAGGAGAACAAGATCAAAAATCAATAAATAAAAGGAAATTTGCCAACTTTGCTATGGTTCCCATAAAATGTTCACTTTCACCAAGCCACAAGAAGGGAAACACTCCATGCCCATTCAAACTGTGACATAACATACCCAGGACAGGACCACTCCATACCTTGTGACCACCTGGGATGAATCAGAAGGATGGAGACTTTAAAGGCTTCCCCTACATGCCAACATGACTTTCCTTCTTCAAACATTAGCTGACAAACATAACTGATACACATTGTGCCGTCTCTGACTGGTTTTATGTACTCTCATGGGAAGAGCTTCTTCTTCAGACAAGACTCAAAGAATAAAATAACCCCCCCAGACACCCATACATCATACACACCTAAAGAAACACACACATACACACACAACTGTACTATTGAACAGATTATGTCCTGTGTTAATTTAAGAGACTTCTCTAGTGGTGTGTGTGTGTGTATGTGTGTGTGTTGTGTTGTGTGAATCCCGAAAATGAGCTATGCGAGCTGCTGCTGGGAGGCTCATGCAAAACCCATAGGTTCCCTGCCTGGCATGGTAAAGTCAGTGAGGGCATGCAGGCAGGCTAGCTGGAGTGCTCATGGGCAGGAAGGACATGCTCTCCCAGTGAACTCAGATGCAGCCCAGGCTACAGATTCTCCTGCACAGACATCCTGTCCTGCAGGCAAAAAACTGCAGCTCCAAAACACGGGAGCCCATGCTGCCTGCACTCAGCCCAGCAGGTCCCTTGGCGCCCAGACCCTGTTCCCTTGACCCGGCTTCCTGCCTGACCTCTCCAGGACCAAGGAGAACTCTGGAGTCCTGCATCTGTCCTGCAGGGCCACCACTGTTGTCGTTTCCTAGCCTGGCCGGCCCCATATCCACAGAGGCACAGGACCCTGCTGGTGGGATAGACAAACTAGATCCGTTTGATGGCAGTAGTGCACCTTGAATGTCAATGGCCATGGGATATGGCTGCACTCCCTCTGCTCTTTCCAAAGCAAAATACCGCAAATCTCTGATAGCACAGCACAAGATGGCTGCCCAGCAGCTAAGACCACACTAGACTACATGAGGCAGTAAGCAACTGCAAGGGGCAGTAGGAGTTCTGGAGGATGGGAGTAGCTGTGCAGTGAGGAGATGGGGCTCTGGGAACTCAGGGCTTCCTTCACTGAGCTGCCAGGAGATACAGGGCTTTGGGTACCTGACAGAAGCTGAAGGTCCCCTGCTGAGGACACATGGTGGGCAGCATGGAGAGGAAAACTTGGGGACAGAAAGGGAGGAAGAGAAAAGCAGCAAGCCTGCAGTCTATCTCAGGGGAATGTGGACCCCAGGGGACCAGCCTAAGCATCCTTGAAATCAGGGGCTATGCATCGCCCTCTAGCAGCAATCAGGGCTATTCTGATAGTCGCCTTCTAGTCCCCCACCCTCTCAGCCCTCCTGCAGGCAGTACAATAATTCAACAGAAGCCTACTTGAGCCTTCCCACCATGATCACCACAATGGCTGCCCAGTTAGCCTAAGGTCAACTGACACCTTGCACCCTGGGCAAAAGTATGCTTCCAAGCCCAGTAAGTAGTCAAGAATTGGGGCTGCCAAGCTGGCCCAGGACTGGGAGGGCAGCAGGGTCCAGGGGCAGGCAAGTCCAGAACACAAAGTAACATTGTCATATGACACATGGGATGACCCCCACACCTCATTGGGGGTCCCAGGACCAGCACTGGATTCCCACCTACATGGCAGAACACCCTTCCCAGATGGACACAAGGCAACAGGCAGGTGGCTGTATGTAATTCTGGGCTACAGGTTCCCAGTCCTGAGGTCTCATGGTCTCATATTTACATGTTGTCATGGGAGAGGTGAAGGGCCTATTTATTTTATTAACATAACTGAAAACAGAAGAGCAATGCAGAGATCTTTTTCATAATAGAAGGTTATTTCACAATATATTTAAAGAGAAGAGAAATGAAGAAAACTACAAAATCATATAGAATATAAACTGGAATTGGAAAAAAGTAAAAATTGCTTCAAACAATTAACACAAATATCTTGATTTTTTTTCATATTGTCTGCATGCTGAGAGTATCTGTAATCTTAACCCATTTTAGAGCAAAATTTATTATCAATATTAGAAAGGCTTTTTTAAAATTAAATGTTTGGTTAGATTAAAATGCTGTTACACAATTCAGAACTGGTATCTAATAAAACAATTTAATAAAACAAGGTACAATATTTAAGTCAAAATGCATGAAAATGTATATAAAGTCAAAATAATACCATGTCCTTTAAGGGAGGAGACACAGAATTTAAATAGTCTAAACATCCCTTTAAGAATATTACTTATTACAAGGTAACATAAGTTTAATACTATAGGATTACATCTTTTCCAGAAAACCAATTCCATCATTAAGTCACATTTTTGAGTTACATTTTTGCTATATATACATTTATTCAAATATTTAATTTTTTAATTCATTTTCTTTCTCTTCTCCCTCCCACATCTTTCTCCAGAAAGCTACTCTGGTATCAAATTCGTTCAGAGGATATCCATACTTGGAAAAGAGGGATGGCTAAATAGGGCAAGTTCCTACTTCCATGCCAGGTTCACTGAGGAAATATTAATAAACTTTGTTGGGATGCAGGAACTACATAAAAGGTTATCTTGTTTTGAAGTGTTCTTTTTGTATTAGGTCATTATCATGGTAGATTATAGAGGAAGCATAAATTTTCCTACATTTGAGTAAAAACGCAGAAATAAGAACCCATCGCACTGTGTGCATAATATTTATTAGAGTAATTAAATATGCACTATGGTATCAAATCTTTTAGACATTGTAAATTTTGTATAATGCTGAACTGGAGAATTAAATCTCAGTTATAATTAAGAAGATATTCAAGGATACATATGAACACCCACAAATACAGACATGCTCTCCTTTGTAAATAATAAGCAATTTTTGATGGAGGGGGAGTAGTGGTGAGTATGAATGAAATACAGTTTTAAAAATATCAGTGAATAAATTTTAAAAATTAGCCTTTTGTCCTATTTTGAAAAGAGGAATTGCTTCACTTATTCAGACTGTGTGTTATAAACTTTAGTATCTGAAATTATTCTTCAAAATTTTAAATTAAAATTTATTAGTCCTTTACTATTTTAGGAAGCATGTAATTCTATTGCAGAGTGATTTTATTTGCATATTCAAGGGCTTCATATCCCCAAACAGTAATGTAAAATATTCATGAACATACTTTCGTGTCTTCTCAAGTGAACAAAAGTAGACCACAGAAAATGTGACTGCCAGGTGCACGTTTTAATCCCAACACTAGGAAGACAGAGGCAGTAGAATGTCTTCCTTAGAGGTCAGTGTACTTCCTGTGTAGAGAGACTTGAGGGACAGCCAGGAAAAAAATAGTGAATAACCCTGAACTTTTGTGAGAACTTTCCAGTGCACTTGCAGAAATACAGCTATTTTTCCTCTTGAAATATCCAGGAAAGTAAACCAGGAAATTTGGGGAACCTTACAGTCATGCACAGGGTGGCCTCTTTATTGATTATTTAGTTCAAATCACTACAGCCATCATGACTCCCTAGGAATGCATAGTAAAAGAGTAGGCGGGTCAGGTTAGAGTCAAGTTCCTTGAGCCCTTTGTGTCCTCCCATAGAATCCTCTGGCCCAGGGAAATGATTCTTGTCCCTCATGAGGCCCTTCCTCCAAGGCTTTCTAGATGCTGTCCAGTGCTCACAATTGAAATGTCCCGAATGTAATGAGCAAGGCTCAAGGTGCCTTCTACACCCCTCTGATGGTCCCAGTGAGCGCCAAAGCCCAAGGCTCCCTGGCTTCCTGCAACACAGTTATACAGGGAAGAGGCACCAGCTCTTGAGAGATGGCTCCAACTTCCAAGGCTTCAGGCATCAAGGAAGTGGCTATAATGCAAGAATCTTACCTGGTCCAGGCCCAGATATCCTGTGGTCACATCTCAGACCATCGTTTGTTTAAAACCTCCAGCAAGATCCACTATGAGCCTTCTCCACATTCTCACTATTTCCTAGTTGGGGTTAATAGAAAAGGAAGGAGAAGGGCAATCCAGACTCTCCAAAGTTCTGTCCCCGCCCAGCCATAACTGACCTATCCTAGATCAGTCCCAGAGTCTCAGAGGGGCTGGGAGCTGTGGGCATGGGAAAGCCATGTGGTAGTGGCTGAGAAAACAAAGAGTTACTGAAGGAATCATGTAACCCAAAATTTGCCATCCAAGGCTTTTGCGGGCATTTACAGGAACAACAAGCTTAAATGAGTTTTAATAAGGAGTAAAATTTTGCTCCAACACACTCCTATTGGTGGTTTGACTGAATAGATGTCTGTATCACATGCATTTCTAGTGACCACATAGGCCAGAAAAGGAACAAAGAGGATAGGAACCTTTGGAACTAGAGTAATAAACACAGATGGATGGGAACTGCCTTATAAGTGCTGGGAATTGTGTCTGGGTCCTTTGGTTGCTCTTAACTGCTCAGTCCTTTCTCCAGCCCAGCAATAGCCTCAAGTCTTCTAGTGTTGGCAATCAACCAGACCAGTGGTAATAACTTCTATGGTTTGGGGAATCCCTGGGACCATCAAACCCCAAAAGTCAAAGAGAGGTTTCACACACCTGGCACCTCATCTAAAGACTTTGCTTCCAGGGCAGAGCATTATTCCCCAAAGTTAGATGATTTCAATTAAACTATGAGTACATATGGGTACATGTTTTATATATGTACTTTTATAAAAACTTTTAAATATCAGAACTAGCTGTGTCTTTTCAGGCACCTGGGGTAATAATTATCCTTTCACACTCCTGCTGGCTTTCTTGCCCTGTACTTTACCCCACAATTGTCCATCCCATTTACATCTACTAATCAGCTTGTTAACTTTTTTTTGTTTAAAAAGTGTGTGTCTGCAGCTCTGACTGTTCTGGAACTCACTCTACACATTAGACTGGCTTCAAACTCAGGGATCCACTGCTTCTGCTTCCAAGAGTGTGAAAGCCAAGGCATGTAATTCTAACACCTGGTGTTAAGTTTTTTAAATCAGTCCACAAGTTATTGGCTGATTTGTATTGGCATTGTTTTTGTTTGTTGGTTTTCCAGACAATTTTTTCATGTACCTTTAGAGACTGGCCTGGACCTTGTTCTCTAGACCAGGCTGGCCATGAACCCACAGAGATCTACCTGCCTCTGCCTCCCAATCCTGGGATTAAAGACATGCACCAGCTCCAATCAATCCAAATATTATTGATGAAGATATATTGTCACAGAAGTGTTTCATTTTCTTTGTCCATTCCTTCCTCCTTCCGTCAATATGTCCCTGTATCCAGGATTTCCTCTTTCTATCTTGTTTCTCCTGTACCACCACTCAAATAGTTCCTCCACCATTTGGTAAAATGCAGGACTTTCTACTAATGCTCCCTCCATGAATGTTCTTGTTGCCATTTTTACATTACCTTAAGTGTAAAGATCTCACATATACATTGACTGATCAATGATCCAGCAACCTACTTAGTCAACACCATGTTTCCACAGCGTTGTTTCTGAAATAAGGATTCACATAGCCTGAGCTGCTTGAACTTAAAATCCTTTTCCCTCAAGGCTGGCCTTGCAAACTGCCATGTTCAGACTTATGCAAATATGGATGTGAAACAGTACAATGTAAACACCATAGGGGAGAATATTGTTAGTCACAGATCAATCTTCACAGCAAAGATGGTCACTGTACAATGAGTTATGATCCAGTTAGAAAAAAAGCATAAACTGCAAAGTGCTCACATTGAAAGTATGGATCCTGAATCTCACCTCGTCCATATGGAGTACATGAAATTCAGTTTGTAATGAGATGTGTTCAGCAGAAAGATAGGTTGTAATACTGTATGTGAGTAATTTCACAAGACAAAGGCAAAACAATCACACAACAAACACCACCACAACCAAACTTCACCTCATTTTTCAAAAAAAAAATGGCAGAAACTATAGTACAGGAGGTCTACAGACTAAATGTAAATACACAACCAGCAGTAGCATCCACACATTTAATTTTTATACTCGGGAGATAAGAAGCTGGTAGATCTCTGTGATTTTGAAGCAAGGTCTCTCTGGTATATAGAACTTATTCCAGAACAGTCTAGGCAACACAAAGAAACCCTGTCCCAAAATATACCTCACCCCTGCTACCAAAATAAGAATTTCAGTTGTCATGGTGTCTCCTCACAGGAATAGGAGCCCTAACTAAGGCACTGTGCAAATCTGATAACCTCAGTGTATTCAACAGAATTCTCTGTTGAATGAGAGTAGGTTGCCAAAAATTGTCCTTTGCTCTGACATCTACAAGTTTACTGATGCATGTGTTCACCTCTACGCCAACACACACATACACACACACACACACTCAGAGAGAAACATTTATTATACATTAAGCATACATTTTAAATGAACTTGAAATGCTGAGTATTATGGTCCATGCTTCTGATTGTTCAACTTGGAAAGTTGAGGAATGAGGGTTACTATGAGTTTTAGGCCACCCTAGGTAACATAACAAGACTGTGTCTTATTAAACACACACACACAGAGACATATGCACACATGCAAGCACACATAGAATCACTGAGTTGAACACACATATTGGGTTGGCAAGAGAACCATAACACTTTCAACCAACTGAAGACAAAGTCATACCTAATAAGTCTGTATGCTAGTATAACAAGGATGTATTTGGGTGGAGGTTATTTTTGGTTTTGTTTCTGCTTTCTTTTAGGCCTGATCTTTCAATGCAGTGCTCATTGTCCTGGAACTGGCCAGGTAGATTTAACTACCCTCAAATATACAAAGATCTGCCTATCTCTGCCTTCCAAGGGTTGAGATTAACAGTGTGTGCCAGGCAAATCGATCTTTTTTTTTTTTTTTTTTAAATAGGCATATAAATACTCTCTTCTAATACATTCTCAGGAAGATTTTGTGTTGTTACTTTTTAAACATTTAAAAAATATTTTAAATCCCAGCACTTGAGGGTCACAGGCAGGCAGATGTCTGACTTAGAGGCTAGTCTGGTAAACATAATAAGTTCTAGGAGAGTTAGGACTATGTAGAGAGACCCTTCTCGAAACAAACATTATGTATAAACAAACAAAAGAACCAGCAAACAAAAAAACTAATAATTATATATGTGTATATATATACGTATAAACATGAATAGTGCTAATCCAATTATGGTTTAAATGTTCATTTCTAGTATTGGAAAATATTTTTGTGGGGATTGTTTTCTCAGTGTTGCAGAATTGGTTACTTCTAAGCACCAAATCTTTAGCAATACCTCCTCTTTGTGATCATAATTGTAAGAAAACCAAAGTCTTAGTTACATCTAATGTCACTCTGTAGACACAAACACAAATGAATTCTAAACATAAAATACATGTATCTGCTAGGGGTGCCAAATGACCTCCTATTGCCATTTTTAATCCTTCTGTATGATAAGCTCATTTTGGAAGATAGATATCTTGTACTATTGCCTCTGCTACTATCTGAGTAGATACTTCATTTACATACACTTAATAATAACCCGAATGGTTCAGATAATTCACAGAATCTTCCTTGTGTAACTGGAAGGATCAAATAGGAAAATTCCAACAACCTTGAACTCAGGCTAAGAGCTGTTATTTACCAGGAGCAGAATAAATCACTTTTCACAAGCATGTTGTCTCAGGTACTTTTCTTTTACTCTGTCGTGACAAAAATTATGATCAAAGCAATTTATATCATCAAATCATTTCATTTGAGGCTCAAGGTGCCAGAGGCCTTTAGACCATGACCATGTAGCAGGGAACATGTCAGCAGACAGACACTGTGCAGAAAAAGCATCTGAGAGCTTTTATTTTGGGACAATAGCAATGGGGCAAAGGGTAACAGACAGCTAACTGTGAGCTCTATGAGCTCTTCAATCCCTGACTTCCATCTCCAATATTGCATCTTCTCCAACAAGGCCATACCTGCTAATCCTGCCTAAGCAATTTCACAAACTGGTGACTAAGCATTCAAATATATGTGCCTGTGAAGGCCATTCACACTTGAATCAAAACACATGTCTCTGAATACTCTCAACATATGTCCGGGTAACATGGTGCTTTGGGAGAAATTATATATTTATTAGGCTTTCATAAAGAAAGTAGCTTATATTCTTTTCTTAAATGAACATTTAAGAACATCCCAGAAGTTTCTTTCCTTATCTGATGAGAGTATAAGGTTTTGATAAAAAAAAAAAATCTAGTATAATTAAGAAGGGAACAGAATTGAGTGGAGGTGGTACAAGCTCTTAATCCCAAAACAGACAGATCTCTTTGAGTGAAACACAATTGGTCTAGAGAACAAGTTCCAACAGCCAATGTTATACAAAGAAACCCTGCCTTGAAAAACAAGCAAACATATTTGAGGGTGTGGTGTTTAATTCCATTGATGCCAGTATTGCAGAGTCAGAGGTAGGTAGACCTATTCCTGGTGCAGAGGTTCTGTTCACTATAAACCAAGTAGTGGATTATAACCATTTCCAGCTCTACTTCAAGAGTTCCATTGAGCTCTTCTGACCTCTAAGGGCACCAGGAATGTAGTGGTCACACACATATACACACAGGCAAAAAACTTGTTCACATAAACAAAGTAAAATATGGATCTTAGTACTAGAAGGATTGCTTTACAGTCAAGAGTACTTGCTCCTGATTAAAGGTCCTGATTTGGTTTCAAGCAACCTGATTGGGAAGCAGAAAACCACCTCTGAACTTCAGCTCCAGGGCATTTGACCACCTCTTCAGGCCTCCGAGGGCACTGCACATTTCCTCCATCTATGTTGACATATAATATAATAGTAATAACAAATCTTAAGAACCAATCTTCTTTATATTCCTGATTAAAAAGGGTTACAACCTTACCAAAAGCAATTTACATGTTCCGTACATTGCACATCAACACCCCAACACATTTCTTCACAGACCTTGGAGGAACAATGCTCAAAGTCATAAGGAAAACAAATAACCAAAAACAAAACAAAAAAGAAAAAAAAAAAAAAAGAAAACCCCATGATTTTAAAAACAATCCTGTCCAATGTAAGAACTTTTGAAGTTATCACCATCCCTTTTTTCAAGAGATACTATAGAACTACAGTAGTTAAAACATCTTGGTGTTGGCATAAAAACAGATATATGAATCAACACAATTGAATTGAAGATCTTGACATTAATCCACAGAAATGCATACACCTGATTTTTTACAAAGGAGGCAAAACATACAATGGAACAAAAAGGAATCTTCAACAAATGGTGCTGGCAGAACTGGATGGTGACATGGTGAAAAATGCAAATTTTTCTTGTTATTCATGTATGTACTGCCATGTGTCTCACAGCTTGTTTCCTCAATTTGTACATGTCCTGCTCCCTCTGCATGTGGCTGCTGACTCTCAAGCTCTGTCATTTGTCCCAACATACTCTCTACCCAGAAAATCCTGCCTGACTATTGGCCTATCAGCTTTTACTAACAATGAGAACATTAAATATTTCCATAGTGCTGAGTTCAATACCCAGCACTACAAAGATCAAGCATGATGTTGTGTGAATATAACCCCAACACGGTGGGGGTGAAGTTAGGAAAGTCCAAAATTAAAGATTATTTGGCTACATAGGAATTTGGAGGCTAGCCTGGGCTACTAGTGAATTAGCCTGCCATTGTCTTAGGCTCATAAACCATCTAACAATAAAGACAATCTATATTCATTCCTACTTTGTCAGTAACTGTTTAGGTGCTTTAAACTCTTAATGTCCTTTAGATAAATCTTTGTGAGGAAGAACTGGAGCCCCATATCCAGATCCCTATCACTCAAAGGCAGAAGCAGCAAAAACCTGCCTGTGCTACATAGCCAGATATCTCTCAAAAATAAATAAATAAATAAATAAATAAATAAATAAACACATAAAAACTTGTCAAGGGCCACACTAGGTAAGGGTTGTATCCATTTGCATAGCATGTAAGATGCTCTGGGTTCCACTCCAGAACTGCCAGCCAAAAATAAATAATACCAGTATTTGCCTACTATGTCTGGATGCATGGTTTCATTCCTTCAGCAAATGTGAATAACTTTAAAATGAGTTCTCTGCAATATTTTTACATGCCAGAAGAGGGCATCAAACCCTTCTACAAACATTAAAGACAACACAATTTATACCTCATGGATTCTGAGAAAGAAGCTGGCCACACTGTAAAGTGCTAAGGTAGGTGTGTGTGTGTGTTTCTGTGTGTTTGGGGGGGCTTCAATATGAAGAGGAAATATATTAGAGGTCTGTAGAAAATTCTTTTTGTTGTGACTTCTGTAAGCAGAAAAAGGGTTAGGCTAAGAGAGCAAGTTAAAGATTGGCTTCTTTAAAGGATTTCAGCAGGAGACACCTGATAGACCCAGTAACAGGCTCTGGGGAGATTAGGGCTAGGGAGATAGTAGTGAAAGGTGTGGGATGGAGGATGAATTGGCTTCTGGTTATTTTGGATATTAAAGGGATGGGCCAATCAGTTGTTTACTATCTTCAGGCCTTTGGCAAGGCATTATCTCTAGGATCAGCAAAACCCCATGAGGTCACACCACCAGAATCCTGACAAAGTAAAAAGTCCTGAATAATAGAGGCTTCCTGTAAAATACTTTATTTGTTTTCCATAATGGGATGGTTGATTCAGGAGAATCATTATGAAACAAGATCCATGGTAGAAACTAAAAAAAGTAAAGGCAATAAAATCCCAAGACAGGAGGAATGGGTTCAAAAGACTTTTCTTATCTAGATTTGAGGATGGAACTTAGGTTATTAGACATGCGAAGCAAGTTCTAATTGCTGAACAACACCAGCAACTCCTCAAGTAGCTGTTAAATGCCACCATATGTGTGGAGTTCTCTGCCTCTATTCCCTGCACCTGCACTTCTGATCCTCAGTATTCTTTGCCTGCTGTGGGTCCTCTTATGACCATCTCCTGGCTGTTGTCTGCAGTGTCCTGTTAAAGGCCCTGAGCTCACAGGGTTTTATTATGCCTCCCTCATTCCTTTCTGGCCTGTTTGCCTTCCTACAAAGGGAAAAATCAGACGGGAGGGGAGGGGAGGGGAGGGGGAACAATGGAGCCCATGAGGTGCTTTATCCTGGCCAAGCAGGTGTCTTTGCCTTTCAGCTCACAAGGCTTTCACAGTATTCAAATAACCTTCTCTAGAAGAGGATGCTTGTGGGAGGGGTAAAGCCTCAATGAGCAATCACATCTCTTAGGAAGTGGGAAGTAAAATGGGCTGGAGACTGCTCTGAGGTGAAATTTATCCCAGAGGCCCTAGAGCTGGGATAGGGAGACCTCTCTGATAATCAGAAGTTGTAACCTGATTCTGCATAGTTTTACCTCTTTTTCTATAGAGAATAATGACCATTCACAAGTTAAAATCCCTTTACCCTGTCCATTTTCTGAACTGACACAGACCTAAATGGCTGTGACAATGTGAGCCAATTTTATATATACTCTCGGGGCTGGAGATCTTCTTCATTTGGAGAAATAATAACTCATGCACTGATGTGACAATTCTTTAAACTGCAGCAAAACAATTTAAACTTTAATTTGGTAACAATAGTAAGGGGAAAGGTTAGGGTTGGGGTTAGATAGTAAGATGGTTAAGAATATCCAGCTTCACAAAAAAGTCTGTCAGATATGTTAGGTCTATAGGCCCAAGTTGGTACTTGAATACTACTCTTTAGTCAGCCAGCTGTTTAATTTTTCACATTTTTTGGAAGTAACTTGCATATATGTACTGTTTTCTTAGTTCATACTATTTTCTGTTTGGGAATCTGAAGGAGTTGAAGGTTAGATAGTTGTAGTTACCTTTTCATTGTGACATTTTTGGAAGGGAATATTACAAATTGGGTAGTTTTTAGTTGGTAATACAAGACAGATTAAAAAGTGACTTAGGTAGAATCCTTTGGTCTCACCAACATAGGATGAATAATGAATTAACTTTTCTTTGAATGTGCCAATCATTTCTGGGCTAGATGTTACTGATGTAGTTATTGCTTTTACATATTATACATTACTATTTTAGTTATTATATATAGTTTTTGTTATATTAGTTATAAAATTCTTTTTTATTTATGACACAAAATAATATATGGGGTTGGGGAAATCACTCAGAGGTTAAGAGAATTGGCTGCTCTTCCAGAGGTTCTGAGTTCAATTCCCAGAAACCACATTCTGGCTCATATCCATCTATAATGAGATCTAGTGCCATCTTCTGGCCTTCAGGCATACATGCAGACAAAATACTGTATACAGTAATAAATAAATAAGTCTCACTAAACCAATAGAGGATATGTGGTGATATATAATTAATAAAATAGTCTGGAATAACAAGAGAGTCAGACTCAGAGCCAAGACATGATGGCCAGGGTCAGCCCTACATTAAATTTTTACTTTAGGAATGTGAAAAGAGGAAAATAAGATAGCTGAGCTAGAGAAAAATGCTGGAGGATATTCAGCTGCCTTAGCCACTAGGTTAGTGGTCCAAAGGGAGAGAAGTTAGATCAGAGTATTTCACAGGGACAGGCCTAAGGCATGATGGATGATAAATAGAGTGCCTGGGCTTTCCACAGACATTATGGGAGGTTACATATCCTCCTCTTGAAAGAAATTTTTAGAACTTTTACCCAGAGGTTGGAAAGGTGAGGGCTCTGTAACAAAAGGAGTAGTTCTGCTATGCATTAAAGATAAGGTGTGACACATTGGAGATGTGATACATGTTTAAGTAGAAGTGGAAACCTGAGCTCTCCTTCATCAGAAAGAGTATAATTGAATTGTTTGTCAGAGCAGGTAAGTTTTGAGGCTGTCTTTTTACTGAAATTGGAAAGCCTTAGGGCCTTAGGCAGGTAGAGATGATCTCTGCCCACATCAGTCATGCATGTTAGATTTCACACCCTGTTGGTTACAGAGAGTGCATTTGCTGGCTGGTGGACCAAATTTGATGGCCTTTAGCAGTGGAAGACTAAAGCAAACTTAGAGGGAGTGGCAAAGTAACAAACCACTTAGGGATAAGGGAGTATTCCAGCTTACCATGTCCAGTGGAAAAAGGACTTCATCACAGTTTAGAAGATTCTAAGAGGCTGCACAGCAGTAGTCTCTGGCTCAATGTTTTGTGTGATAAATGTCTATCCACACATTCCATTGCATGTAGGACACGAGTTCTCTGTCTAAGGGACTAGAATGAATACAGTGTCCTTTAGACTAACTGGATTGTTATGGATTTTATTTTTCTTTAGGAGGAAGATTGGATGTTTAATTAACCAAAGGGATAAAGAGTGAGTACTCTTGGAGACAGAGGAATATCTGAGGCCCATGTGTTAGGGGAAATATGTTCAGAATGTGGAAATCCCATATAACTCAATAAAAATATCATACCTCTTAAAAACCTGGAATATTCCTCACCTTCAAACTCTTATTCAATGTTTAGGGCATCCATATATTTATCTGAATCTACAGGAGACCAACCATTATACCAGTTGTCAGTAACACTTTGAGTTAGAGCCCCAGTGTGGCTGACTTCTTTTTTTGTATGAAATATCTAGAAATTTATTTCTTAGTTCATAACTTTGAACTTCTGAATTTACCATCAAGTTAAAAGTTTTTTTTTCCTTCTTTATTTTGCATTTATCAAAAAAACAGCAAAAAGAATTTAAAAATGCGGAAGAGTTAACAATAACTATGAAGAGGATAATAATCATAAGCATGGCTTATCAAGGGTGGAAATGCAAATAAGATTACTACACATATATTTTCTTTGTGTTCAGCTTTCCCTCTGATTTTTTTTTCCATCCCTGTATATCCTTATGGAAAGTCTCTTCCCCCTCCCACCACATCTGATCATTTTTCTTCTCTGCAACTCCCCATCCCCTCCCTGGGCAGGTCACACTGGCCCAATAATGCTTGGATCAGTCTTCAGTCCCAGCCAAATCCAGTTTTGTCTCCCCTCTCTCAAGAGTGAGTAAGGTGTTCCTATAGATGGACTGGGGTTTGAAGGGTCAGTCCAGTGTGTTTCTGATCCCAAGCTGTTCAGTGGTTGTGGTTTGCTGCTTGGGCATGTTTGGCTTTTGTTCTTGTTTGTTTGTTTAGAGACCACTAGTGAGTGAATACATTCCCTGCTTATCTCTCTGAGTTTGTGATACTTCACTCAGGAGGATTTTCTCCAAATCCATCCATTTGCCTGTGAATTTTAAGATATCATTTTTCTTACTGCTGAGTAGTATTCTATTGTGTAGATGTACCACAGTTCGTTAATCCATTCTTCAGTTGAGGGACATCTAGGTTGGTTCAAGGTTCTTGCTATTACAAATAATGCTCCTATGAACATAGTTGTGCTAATACCTTTGGAGTGTGAATGTGCCTCTTTAGGGTATACACCCAGAAGTGGTATTGCTGGGTCCTTGGGGAGATTGATTCTCAATTTTCTGAGAAACCTCCATATTGTATTCCAAAGTGGCTGAACAAGCTTACAATCCCACCAACAATGGAGGAGTGTTCCCCTCGTTCTGCATCCTCTCCAGAAATCTTTCCTAACCTGAACAAGGAAATGCCTATAAAGATACAAGAAGCTTACAGAACACCAAATAGATATGATCCCAAAAAAAAGTCAGAGTGCCACATTATAATTAAGACACAAAACATACAGAACAAAGAAAAAATTTTAAGAGCTGCAAAAGAAAAAGGTCAACTCACATATAAAGGCAGACCCATCAGAATAACGCCTGACTATTCAATGGAAACGATGAAAGCTAGAAGGGCTTGGTCAGAAGTTATACAGATGCTAAAACAGCATGGATGCCAAACTAGAATACTATACCCTGCAAAATTATTAATCACCATAGATGGAGTAAACAAGGTATTTCAGTACAAAGTCAGACTGAAAGAATATCTATCTACCAATCCAGCACTACAGAGAGTCTTAGAGGGAAAACTATAACCTAAGGACCCCAGATACATCCATGAAATCACAAAAAATCAATAAGACCACAGAAGAATTCCCTAGAGAAAGGAAATACAAACAAGTTACCACCAAAAATGGCAGGAAATATGAATCAATGGTCACTAATTTCCCTTAATATCAGTGGACTCAACTCTCCTATAAAACGTCACACACTAACAAGATAGATACAACAACAGAAGCCATCCTTCTGTTGCCTACAAGAAACACACCTCAACTGCAAAGACAGACAGAGGCTTAGAATAAAGGGTTGGGAAAAGATTTTCCAGTCAAATGGTCCTAAGAAACAAGCAGGGGTTGCAATCCTAATATCTAACAAAGTAGACTTTAAGCTAAAAGTAATAAAAAGGGACCAAGAGAGTCACTACTTATTCATCACAGAAAAATTGGTCAAGAGGAGATTTCAATCTTAAATATTTAAGGGACCAAGAGAGTCACTACTTATTCATCACAGGAAAAATTGGTCAAGAGGAGATTTCAATCTTAAATATTTATGCTCCTAATATAGGGGCACCTACATATGTAAAAGAAACACTGCTAAAGCTCGAATACCACATCAATTCTTACACACTAATAGTGGGAGACTTCAATACCACACTCTCAGCCATGGATAGATCAACCAGACAGAGCCTCAACAGAGAAATAAGGAGTCTAAATGAGGTTATGATGCAAATGGAATTCATAGTTATCTACAGAACCTTCCACCCAAAGGCAAAGGAATATAAATATTTCTCAGCTCCTTATGGAAATTTCTCCAAAATCAACCACATAATTGTTCATAAAGCAAATATTGTCAGATACAAAAAAGTAGAAATAATCCCTTGTAACATATCGGACCATCAGGGCCTAAAGTTAGAGTTCAACAACATCAAAACCCAAAGAAAGTCTACCAGCTCATGGAAACTTAACATCAATCAGCTGAATCATCTTTGGGTCAAGGAAGAAATTAAGAAAGAAATCAAAGTCTTCCTAGAATTCAATGCAAATGAATCTACAATGTGACTGCATCTTTAGGGTATACAGTAGGTCTTTTCAAACCTATGTAAGTAGGTATCTTATCAAAACCTGTGTAAGTAGTTATCTTTTCAAAACCTAGATGTAGTTCCTATCCTCAAGAAGCAGCTTAGGACCCAGATTTTTTAAAACAAAAGAAAGAAACAAAGCAGATTCCAGATTTGCTACCTTTTTCATGTTGGCTCCCAGCTTTGGGTATGGAGGCTTATTAACTTTATTCCAGTCCATGGGAACTTTAATTTGTTCATATAGCTGTAAGATGACCAGGGCATCTTACAGGTCACTAACAATTAGAAACATAACTTTTTCAGGGATTGTAAACAGTTCCACAAATCAGATAAAGTCTTTAAATTCATAGTACTCATGACTCATAGTTTTATAAATCAGTCTGTGCTCAAAATGGAGCCAAGATCATTCAGTTATCTTAAAATATATAAACACATCTAGGGAAAGTGGTGCATGCCTTTAATCTTAGACTTGGTAGGGGAAGGATACAAACTATTACATGTCAGCAACAAACAGTCTAGCCAGGAAGCTAAAAGCCATAGGGAATCATGAGTAGTCTGCTACAAGTATTTCCTGACTGTTTGTGAAACTTAAAGTACCTGTTCCTTAAGGTACCATCAAGTCATTTACATATTCAATTACTTATAACCAATGGACTGGTGAAAATAGAATTTGGCTTTTGTGTTTTAGAAAAATGATCATGAAAATAACTAATGCTCTGTAATATAAATACTTGCTACAAATGAACTTGTAGAAAAATTTTAAAGCTTTCACTATTCATGCTAAATCTATCATGATATTCATAGCTTCATAACAGCCATAATAGTGGTAGGGTTGCTTACGCATAGAGATGGTTTACATGAGGATAAACACCAAGAGAGTTCATCCATTCATGAAAGGTTCTTTCTTCATGAGTTTCTCCTATGAAAACATCCACAAAATATATTTATTCATTAAATGTCTTGTATGTATATTTATATATCTATACATCTAGATAGATAGATAGATAGATAGATAGATAGATAGATAGATAGATAGATAGGACCAGTGCATGTATTTGTTTATTTTATGTGCTTTATTCTGATCTAATATTTACCACATGATACTATGCTACTCTGGGATTATACTCTTGTACATTGTAGATATTTGTCTCTCCTACTGGTTGAATAAAATGCTGATTGGCCAGAAGGCAGACGGGAAGTATGGGCAAGGCTACCAGACTAAGAAAACTCTGGGAAGAGAGGAAGAATAAAGCAGAGATGCTAGCAGACTCAGAGGAAAGAAGTTGAAA
>PVIH01024066.1:0-23544 GCA_004025045.1 Sigmodon hispidus
GAGTCCACCTGCCCCTGCCCCAGAGAGCGCTGGGATTCTGCAGCCAGCACTGGGTCCCGGAAGTGGAACCAGAAACAATGGGAGCTCAACTCTCCCTCCCAGGCTGGGATATAGGCACTGAGGCCTCTAGCCCCCTCCTGACCTCTGGGCGGGGTCCGAATCCGCCCCTCGGAGACCCCTGCAGTTGGTTCGCTCAGTTTTAGGTCGTGGCAGGTGAACCCCATTTTTAATTGGGTTACTTAGCATTTGGGTTCCAGTTTCTTGAGTTCTCCATAAATATTAGAGATTAGTCCTCTGTCAGATACAGGGTTGGTGAAGATCTTTTCCTATTCTGTAGGATGCTGTTTTGTCTTATTGACTGTGTCCTTTGCCTTACAGAAGCTTTGTAGTTTCATGAGATTCCATTTATTAATTGTTGCTTGTAGTGTCTGTGCTACTGGTGTTATATTTAGGAAGTAGTCACCTGTGCCAATGCATTGGTAAGTGTTTCCCAATTTAATTTCTATAAATTTTAGTGTAGCTGGGTATATGTTGAGGTCTTTAATCAACTTGGATTTGAGTTTTGGGCAGAGTGATAGGTTTGGATCTATTTACATTCTTCTACATACTACCATCCAGTTAAGCCAACACATTTTTTATTTATTATGAAAAAAGTGATATTTTTTATCTGTATATATCCTTGTTCAAGTTCCCTTCTCCTTCCTAACCCTTTTAGTCACTCTCTCTTTTGCACATCACTTTATCTCCTCCCCAGCAAGGGCAGGAGGTGCCAAGGTCCCAATGTGGCTTAGTTCAGCATCCACTCCTGTCACATCCATTTTCCTCACCCCAACATCAAGACTGAGTCAGGTGTTCCTCGGGAGGGAGTGGGATCAAAAATAGTATTGTTTTTCCATTGAATATTTTGGGCCTCTTGTCAAAGTTCTGATGTTCATAGGTGTGTGGGTTAAGGGTGGGGTCTTTGATTCAATTGAATTGTTCCACAAATCTGTTTTTATTCCAGTACCAGGCTGTTTTTATTGCTTTAGCTCTATAGCATAGCTTGAAGTCAGGGATGATGATTACCTCCTGAGGTTCTTTTGTTGAGCAGAATTGTTTTGGAAATCCTGTCTTTGCTGTTACTCCATAAGAAATTGAGCATTATTCTTTCAAGTTCTGTAAAAATATTGTGTTGGGATTTTGATGGGAATTGCATTGAATCTGTAGATTACTTTTGGTAAAATTGTCATTTTTACTATGTTGATCCTACCTATCCAGGAACATGGGAGAGCTTTCCATTTTCTGATATCCTCTTCAATTTCTTTCTTAGTGATTTAAAGTTTTTGTCAAACAAATCTGCTACATCTTTGGTTATAGTTGCTTTGAGGTATTTAATGCTATTAGCTGCTATTATAAAGGGTGATGTTTCCCATATTTCTTTTTCAACCCTTTTATTCTTAGTATATAGTAGGGTTGTTGATTTATTTTAGTTAATTTTGTGCCCTGCTACATTGTTGAATGTGTTTATCAGCTGCAGGAGTTCCCTGGTAGAATTTTTGTATGTCACTTATATATACAATCATATCATCTGCAAATAGAGATAGTTTGACTTCTTCTTGTATTCCCTTAATCTCCTTTTGTTCTTTTTTTTTTTTTTTTTTTTGCTTATCTAAAACTTTGAGAACTATATAGAATTGAAAAGGGGAGAGGGAACAGCCTTGTTTTGTTCCTGATTTTAGTGGAATTGCTTTGATTTGTTTTTTTTTTTCCATTTAGTCTGATTTTGGCTTTTGGCTTGCTGTAAATTGCCTTTATTATATTTAGGTGTTTTCCCTGTACTCCTAACCTTTCCAGTACTTTTATCATGAAGGAGTGTTGAATTTAGTCAAAGGCTTTTTTCAGCATCTAAGGAGATGATCATGTGGGATTTTTTCTTTCAGTTTGTTTATATGAGGGATGACATTCACAGTTTTATGTATATTGAACCATCCTTGCATCTCTGGGATGAGGCCTATTTGTTGATGGTGGATGACTCTTATGATATGTTGTTGGATTTGGCTTGCCAGAATTTTATTGAGTATTTTTGCATCAGTGTTCATGAGAGAGAGTGATCTGTAATTCCCCTTTTTTTGATGCATCTTTGAGTGGCTTGGGTATCAGGGTGATTTTGGTTTCATAAAAAAAAGTCTGGCAATGCTCCTTCAATTTCTACTATATGGAACAGTTTTAGGAGTATTGGTATTAGTTCTTCTTTGAATGTATTGTACAATTCTGCAGTGAAATCTTCTACTCCTGGGCATTTTTTACTTGGGAGACTTTTAATAATAGGTTCAAATTTTTTGAGGTTATATGTCTGTTTAGGTCATTTATCTGATCTTTATTTAATTTTGGTAAGTGGTACCTGTCCAGAAAGATGTCCATTTCTTCTAGGTTTTCAATTTTAGTGGAGTATAAATTTTCAAAGTATGATCTGATAATTGTCTGGATTTCCCAGGTGTCTATTCTTATGTCCTCCTTTTAATTTTCTGATTCTACTTATTTGGATGCACTCTCTCTACCGTGTGGTTAGTTTGTATCAGGGTTCATCTATTTTGTTGACTTTCTCAAAGAACCAACTCTTTGATCCATTGATTCTTTGTATTTTTCTTTTTGTTTCTATTGTGTTGATTCCAGCCCTAAGTTTGATTATTTCCTGCTGTCTATTCCTGTTTGGTGAGTTTGTTTCCAATCGTTCTAAGGCTTATAGCTATGCTGTTAGTTCTCTAGTGTAGAATTTCTCTAGGTTTTTCTTTTTTTTTTCTTTTTTTTGATAATAAATTTATTTATTATTTTTATGGAATAAAGTGTCATTTCTTATCCATCAATACCCTTGTTCCAACTCCCTTCCCCTTCCCAATTCCTCCTAGTCAGTCTTCAGCCTCTCTCATCCACACCTCCCAATCCACTCCCCAGAAAGAGCAAGAGGTCACAAGGAGGATTAGTTCAGCATCTACTCCAGGCAAGTCTGATTTTCTCATCCTAATATCCAGATTGGGTTAGGTGTTCCTCTGGAGAGAATGAGCTCCTAGGTGCCAGTCCATGCATCGAAACATAGTTTGAACCTTCCCCTTGAGGCTCCATATATTGCCCATGTCAGTGGACAGTTGTCTATTCTTAGAGGGCTTAGTTCCTTTTCTAGATGGTTCACAGGTGGCTGTCCTTGACTCAGTGAGCTTCCCAGAGCTCCAGACAGCCATCACTGTGAGAATTTTCCTCATAAGCCCTATCCCCTTGCTCAAATAGAGTCTCCTCCCCCGCTATCAGCTGTACCAGGGACTCAGCCCAGTGCTCAGCCATGTATCCCTGGCTCTACCTCTATTCACTGTTGGACATAAGGTCTGTGATGGCACTTAGGGTGGTTATTCATTTGATTATTGGGGAAGTCCTGTTTAGGCAACACCTTCGCTATTGTTTGGAGACCTAGGCAGGGACATCCTGTGTGTTCCTGGAGGTTTCCCTAGTACCTGGTCTTTAAGTGAGAGAAACAACAAGAATGGAGAGAAAAAGAAAGAGATGGAGATCTTAATAGAGGAAGCAAATATGGGATAACATATCTTAATCATACTAAATAAAATGAACTTGTAGTGTAAATCACCTATATGTATACTACAAATCAAATTGATGAAATCACTAAATTGAAAGTTTTTGGGTTTGTAGATGATAAAAGGAAATCAGAAATGTTCAGATGTCCTGCACAATTTCACATCTTAGAAGAGATAATTTTTATTCTTCAATCTTAGCTTTGCGATCAGCTCACATGTGTGGATATATAGTACACATTTAATAAAACCTGAATGTTGGGGAGAGAGCACCCAGTCAAATCCTAGGCAGACAGCTCAAAAAATTCTTAAACCTTAAATAAAAAAAGCAACAACTAAGCAGCCACACACACACACACACACACACACACACACACACACACACACACACACATTTAATCCCAGCACAGGGAAAGCTGGGAGTGGTGACTTCCACCCTTGATCCCACAACTCCAACAGACAGAACTTCTTCTGTTTCTGTGAGTTCAAGGCTACACATCTTTAATCCTAACCTGGATAGGATAGGGTATATAAAGGCTTGTAAAAACCCTTCTCTAGGTTTTTCATATAGGCATCTAGTGCTAAGAATTTTTCTCATAAGACTGCTTTCATTGTGTCCCATATATTTGGGTACGTTGTGTATTCATTTTTATTGAATTCTAGGAAGTCTTTGATTTCTTTCTTAACTTATTCTTAATTACCTTGACCTAGAGATAGTTCAATGTAGACATGTTCAGTTTCTATGAATTTGTTGGTTTTCTGTGATTTTTGTTCTTCTTAAACTCTAACTTTACACCATGGTGGCCTGATATGATACAAGGGGTTATTCCCAATTATTTGTATCTGTTGATATTTTCTGTATGACCAAGTATGTGGTCAATTTCAGAGAAAGTTACTTGGGTTGTTGAGAAACATGTATATTCCTTTGTGTTTGGGTGGAAGCTTCTATAAATATCTATTGAGTCCCTTTGGCTGATAATATCTCTTAGACCCCTTATTTCTCTGTTGAGTCTCTTTCTGGTTGACCTATCCAAAGGTGAAAGTGGAGTATTGAAATATCCCATCATTAGAGTGTGGCATTTTATGTGCAGTATAAGCTTTATTAGTGTTTTTTTTACATACATAGGTGCCCTTATATTGGAGTCATTTAGGATTGAGATCTCATCTTCATGGATTTTTCTTGATATGAATAAGTAATGTTTGTCCTGGTCTCTTCTGGTTGATTTTGTTTAAAGTCTATTTTGTTAGCTATTAGGATGGCTACACCAGCTTTTTTGGGGGGGACCATTTGATTAGAAAATCTTTTCCCATCCTTTTAATCTGAGCCTGTGTCTGTCTTTGAAGTTGAGGTGTGGTTCTTAAATGCAGCAGAAGGATGGCTTCTGTTTTTGTATCCATGGTGTTAGGTTGTGTCTTTTTATAGGTGAATTGAGTCCATTGATATTAAGGGATATTAATGACCACTGATTGATATTTCATATTATTTGCTGTGTTTGCTTGTGTGTGTTTCCTTTCTTTGGGTTTTTCTTCTAGGAAATTATCAACTGTTTGTGGTTTCATGAGTGTATCTGGGTTCCTTATGTTGGAGTTTTCCCACTAGTACTTTCTGTAGGGCCAGGTTTGTGGAGAGATATTGATTAAATCTGGTCTTGTCATAAAATGTCTTGTTTACTTCATCTACAGTGATTGAGAGTTTTGCTGGTACAATAGTCTGGATTGGCAGCCATGGTCTTTTAGTGTCTGTATAACCTCTGAATAGGACCTTCTTGCTTTCATTGTTTCCACTGAATAGTCTAAGGTCACCTGAAATTTATAGAGATCCTCCTGCCCCTGCCTGCTACCACTGTGCTGGGATTAAAGTTGTATGAGACCACAACCATCGATAAAAGCTGTATTTAAAAGTAAATTTTAGTGTTTGCATAATTACTAAGAAGTTATTTGTTTCAGAAATTTAAATCACTTAACCTTATTTTAGCTAATGAATTTATTAAATACATTTATTTTCATCTCTCTGAGTGAGTACTTTTTTGTATTTCACATTATTCTTTGTACTACAAACAATTTAATCTTCTTTTAAATTAGCCTCGTCCTTCACCCTTTGTTTTGATTATAAATTTCCTGTGTAACAGTCACACTCATATTTATACATAGGCATGCTAATTTTTGAGGTGACAACTGAATCTAACTTTATTTCTCAATATTTTCAAGATGAGCTTACTAAGTAGTTTTGACCTACTCTTTTTGAAGCTAATATGTTACTGCTTATTTACTGGTATCATTATAATATAAAAGCATAACAATTCTTAAGATTTTCATAAGAATTTTATCAGAAGAAGACTCTAGTACTTGACAAAAGTGACTAAATACTATAAGGTAAATATATCAACTCAGAGTTTCACTTATTCCCATTAACAGGGAGACCTTTGATGATTTCTAACATACTCTTTAATATCTTTGATGAAAGTTCTATTGTATGATTGCTTATTGAACTTGTGTTTATTTTTTATTCTCTTATGTGCTCTTCAAAATATGAACTTGTATACAATCACCAAATTATCATAATGAGATTCAGATTCTGACATCAGTGTTAAAATTGAGATTTCTTGCTATTGATGGACAGAGCTGTGGCACTGTATGTCATTTTAAAATTATTATTATCATATTGCTTTTGATAAATATCATGAGTACTGTTATGTGTGATGCAAAATAAAATGCGGAGCCAAAGAAATTGTCTCTTATATTTACAGAAGGCAGATATACATATTATTTTACATTATGCCCTACTGATGTAACATATGGTGTTCTGGTGACTTAATTGTTAGGGTGAATAATTAATGAAAAAAATTGATGTTAACAAAACTTGCCTGCATAAAGCAATATGCTAATTGCATATGGTTGGATATAGACTCTTAAAATACAAATACATAAAACTTTTAGGATTCATTGAATATCAGAAATTCAGGATTCTTGGTGGAAAAGTGGATATAATTTGATATTTGAACTCAAAAACTGGATTAGATTAGAGATTTAGCCAGGTTTGCAAGGTCTGTGTGACCTTTACATAGTGTTAAATCTCTACTTAAACCTCGTTTATTTTATCTAAGTGTTTATATGTATGCACATTGACATTTAAACTGAAAACAATGTGATATCAATCCTCTCATTATGAAACATACAACTGACTTCTTATCATTCCAGAAGTGTTGCATTTTTTCTTGCAGATTAATGTTTCTTTTTTAAAAATCAATAACTGTTTATATGATACATGATTCAGAGATAGTAACTAAGGTTAGAGGTATGATATTTGAACATACAAATTAGACAAGTTCAAAATATGTCACACCAGTGTCAGTATTTGATGTTCTGTTGTTTTTCAGAGTTTTAATGTATGTTCAACATGTTCTAAGGTGGTTATTTCCACCAATTACCTTTATTGATTTGTTGTACAGTTGTCAGTTCTAGGTTATGTACAGAGGTGTCAGGAGTAGGCATAATAGTTAAGAACGTGTACTCCTTATCTGTTGGGATTTGGACAGTTACTCTTTGATATTTTCAGAACATAATTAAAATGTAATTTTTACATATTTATATGTTGGCTAATGTTCTAAGGGTCCACAACAAACAAGAGAAAGTTATTAAATTTACCTCTATTGTATTACTGTGCTTGATTTTTGCATCCCTAATGTCCAAGGGCTAAACCTTCTAGAAAAATAATCTTTGCACTTTCTCTTCTTTTATTTCTTTAGAATCCAGAATAGCCTTTTGTGATGCTGTACATTCTCAAACATAAACTGAGAACTTTGCTAAGTTTTATGTTTACAAGTATCACAAAATATTTAATCCTACTTCTGAATTCCACTAAAGTACAACTGAATATTTTTGGAAGCTTCTTTACACTCTTAATTCATTCATATATTTCAGAACATAATTAGGATAAATTATAATACTGGCAGATGCACACTACATTAAAGCACTTCTATATTGGTTTTTACAAGGAACTCAAATGCATTGAAAATAACTGGATTGTGAATAATGATGGGGTTGCCATGTGATAATGCTCATCATGTTTTCTCTAAAATAGGACACTTGTCTATCTTTAACAGGGTATTGCTCCTTATGTCCTGTTAACTTGATGTCATATTTGTTCTCAAATAAAAATACTAAAATGACTAAGTCTAACTCTCTTGTTACAAAAGTATAAATGCTTTCACATGATATTCATTGGATGCATCTCTGTTCTGATTGCGCTGATGCTTTCTCATCTGCCTCTTGATGAACAAACCTAAACCTCATTTTTCTCTAGTGATTCATATTTTTGTTGTTTCTAATCATCTTTTGTCAAGTTATCTACTCATTGCCCTTCAGTAAATCCAAGACTGAATCATTAAATGATATATCTGTCAGTTTTGGAATTTTTTTCTTAGGTTTTTTTTTTAAGTGTACAGAATAAAATAAGATTGGTTATTTTCTAAAATCAATCTTTTGCAAGATATTAAGGTGCATGCCTTTAATTCCAGTACTCAAGAGGAAGAAGCAGGAAAACCTTTGTGAGTCAGAGACCATTCTGAAGAAAGTTCCAGTGCTATCAGAGTTACATGATGAAACCCTGTCTCAGAATTAAAATAAAACAAGCACATTTTTTTGGTGATTTCAATGTTTCCCTTCTGTGTGCTTGTGCACATGTATATGCATGTATATGTGTGTATGTATCTATTTGTGTTTGAGACATGGAAGTAAATGTGTATGTGGAGACAAGAGTTTAATCATGGATAGCGTTCTTTAGGGTTGTTTACTTTTTTTTTAGTAGAAGGATATCTCACTAGACCCAATAGCAGTGGTTCTCAACTGTTCAAATACTACAAAACTTTAATTAAATTTTCCATTTTATAGTGACAACTAACCATAAAATAGCTTCATTGATAATTCACAGCTTTAATTTTGTTACTGTTATGAATCATAATGTAAATATCTGATATGCAGGCATATCTGATATAATACTCCCAAAAAGGGTCAAAAGACACAAGTTGAAACCTGACATCTTAAAATGTTTCTCATTAGGCCTTATGGTGTCTCTCACTAATCTCTACAGGGTCTCTTAGAGGTCCTAGAGTTTGTTGATTAAGATAGGCTGGCTAGACAGTGAAACAGAAGATACTCCTATTTCTGGATCCCAGTACTGGCATCAAAATTACACACCTAGTAATTTCATATGAGCTTTGATAAGAGAACTGATGCAATTTGGCAAATAATTCATTACCATCACGTTATTTCCCCAGCCCTCAAACTTCTTTATCCACCAATAATAATCTGTTTTATAACTCTCTAGAGTATGCTATTTTGCACACATAATCAGGCAACTTAGTGGATCAAGGGTTTGAAATTTGCCTAAGAAAGCAAAAATGGTCCATTTTCTTTGAAGGAAGGAAGTATTCTTTTAGTTATGATCACTATATATTTATAAAAAGAATAACAAGAGGCCCACACAACTTTAAGAAAGGAAATATGAGAAAATTGCTTTGGGTCCCTCACTGATTTGTATGAGTAACTGAGTAAATTATCACTGTACTATCAGGCTGTCTTAGGATGACAACTTTTATAAAATAAAACATGTATTTGGGGCTGGTTTAAGGGTCAGAAGTTTTATCCATTATCAGCATGATGACAAACATACAGGTATACATAGTACTGGATATGAGATGAGAGTTCTATATCTTGATCTACAAGTAGCATGGAAGAGATTGCCACACTGGGCATAGTTTGAGCATCTGAGCCCTTAAATATCACCCCAGTGACCACTTCTTTTATAACGTCATATCTACTCCAACAAACCTATATATCTTGAGAGTATCACACCCTATAGGCCTATGGGGCCATTTAAATTCGAACTACCACATTTTACTCTCTGGCCCCTATAGGATTGAAGCCATATCATAATGCAGGAAAGCATTTAGTCCACCTTCAAAGATCTCACAGTCTATCATAGCATCTAACTCAGCAATCTGCCTGCCTCTGCCTCTGGAATTCTGAGATTAAAGGCTTACACTATTACACCACCTCTAAGCTTTTCTTTAATGGATTTTCACAAAATGGAATCTTAGCTGGGTGGATCATACCCTGAGGGCACCACTCCTCTCATTCTATTTAATAGTAGGCTTTTATTTAATCTGTTTATCTCCTTAAATACAGCATTTAGGTCCATTCCACTTCCTGATGCCTCATTTCCCCTGGAACTGTACATAGTGTACAGTTTGCTCCTTCTCATTATAGATCTTCATAAAGATGCACACTTATAATCACATAATAGATTCAATACTAGATTGTTTTGAAATTACCTCTGCCAATGTAATGAATCTAAAACTACTGCTTAGCCTAAGGCAGACTTTTCTTAAAAGGACAAAAAGTAGCCACAGTCTTCACTAAAATATCACAAAATAGTCTCAAGGAAACACACTAACATTCTTTCCTCTGTAACCTCTTGAGCCAGGACTGTACAGTTTATATTACCTTCAGCATCATTATCTTCCATGCTCTTAATAATATGGCTCATTAAGTGGTACTTAAACCATCATATTGATTACTTACTACAAATTCCCAAAGTCCACATTTCCTTCAAAAAAAATGGAGAAATCATAATCAGTTCTATTACAGCAATAGCTGAGTCCCTGGTATCAACTCCTGCTTTAGTTAAGGTTTCTAATGTAATAACGATGGCAACTCCTATAAAGAAAAACATTTAATCTGGGCTGCCATACAGTTCAGAGGTTTAGTCCATTATCATGGCCAGAAGCAAGGCAGCATGCAGACAGAAATGCTATTGGAGAGAGTGGCTAAGATTTCTACATCTGGATCTGCAGGCAGCACTAGATCTGTTTTTCAGTTTTTTGAGAAAACTCCAAACTGATTTCCACAATGGCTATGCTAGTGGATATATGCACTTCTAATTTTATTGCCACTTTCTTAACTATTGGACAGAATTGGAATTAATCAAGCTGTCTATCAATAGGTGAATGAATAATGAAAATTCAATATATAAACATGTGTCTGTGAATACTCTTAAGCTCTAAAGAAATATGTAATCATATTTTTTTTGAGAAAATAAACTCAGAATACATAATATTAAATGGGAACACAGAATTTCATAAAGAAAAAACCTCATTCCTCCTCATATTTGGAAATAATTATATGTATTTATATAAACAATGAACATCAACATATGCTTGTGTATGTATATATATACATATATAAGTGTGTGTATGTATATATATGAATATATATATACATATATATTAGTAAAGAATAACAGGTTTCATAAGAAAGAAGAAGGACTACATATTAGGTAGTGAAAAAGAACTGTCTATAGCTATGGACATGAAATATAAAAGAGGGTATAAAATTAATTGATTTTCTAATTGCTGTGGAATATTTTGGTTTGGATGGTAGATGTTCAATAGTGAAAATGTAAAATACAATGTGAAACTGTGTAGCTTCCATTCCAAATGACTGACTATATAAAAATTCATTGAGATATATAGACTTTGGGTCTAGCTAATTTCAGTATGTGGTTTGTTTTTATTTGCATGTTTCTTATAAAAATTTTATAAAATTAATCTACAAAATATAGATATTCTAGATATAGTGAAACATTCGTGTTTTGCACAAATTGATAGATAAATCACCATTAAATCCACAATGTCAACTATTTTTTGATGTATATTCAAAAATAAAAGACTGAATAATTTACTTGTAAAGCACTAATAAATAGTACCCAAAGACACACAGATATCATGTATATGTATTTTATGTTATTTGCAAACTCTGTTCCTGATTAAGATTGTGCTAAGGTCAGAGTTTTTAATTTATAACTACATAAATATGTATCTTTGAAGCATTATATTTTTGATTATATGATATATAAAAGAAATAGATTTATCTTTGTGTATTTTGTTGGATCTGCTTTGATGTTTTTATCTATTCACTTATGCATCTATATTTTTTATATATTTTTCAAACTCAGTGTTCAAAAATATATTCAAATTTAGTATATTTCTGATTACCTAATTGCATTTAAAATTAACAAAAACTTACTAAATCTTCACCTGCTACCATACCTCAGAATTTAACTAAAATGAAGCATGAAAATATTCAGAGCAGTAACTTAAATTCTCAGCAATTCATATGAATAAATCCATAGAAGATCCTTAGGAAAAAGTGTAGTTCTTTGTCCCACTCCCTGTCTTCGCCCATGAAGAAGAACTCAGTACGCAGTTTGGATCCTTCTGCAGCAAGTTTATTAGAGCTCTAGAAAATGGGAAGACCCCGACCCCTTGCCAGGAGCCAGCTTTTATACTTTCAAGCCCTTGCCTCTTACGTGTCCCCTTTTGGTTGGTTGCGGACTCTCGCCTGATATGATGCAGGGTCAGAGGGCTTGGCTTACAGAGTGGAAATTTACCAGGGGACATGCGCAGATATATTGTTTATCGCCTCGGCCACGCCTTGGTACCGGAAACCAGCACCATCTTGCCTGCTTGACCGGGCTCCCGGCTCCCTACAGTTCTTACCTTCAACAATATTTAAAAATAAGAATTGCTGTCTTAAGAATTCTATTGCTTCGATGAAACAACATAACTCAAAAGCAAATTGAAGAAGAAAGGGCATATTTGGCTTAGAATTCCAGAATATTATTCATCACCCAAGGAAGTCAGAACAGGAATTCAAACAGGGTAGATATCCGGAGGCATGAGCTAATTCAGAAGCCAGTAAAGGGTGCTGCTTGCTGATTTGCTCCTTGAGGCTTGCTCGGCCTACTTTTCTGTACAACTCAGGAACATCATCTCAGGGATGGAACTACCCACAATAGGCTGGGCTCTCCTTCATCAATCACTAAGTAAATGTCTTAAAACTGGATCCTATGAAGGTAGTTTCTCAATTCAGGTTCCTTTCTTATAGAAAAGTCTAGTTTATTGTCAAATTGATATAAGACTATCCAGCACACTTGCCAACCTTAAGAACTTAAATGTTATATTTTCTACAATGAGTTTTTAGTTTTATATTTTGTATTGAGTTTTTAGTACAATTTCAAGGGTAGTTCAGTATTCCTACAAAGAGTCAGTGGGTAGCCCACAGTTATTTGAGCCTCTGTTCATCAAGATACAGAAATAAAAATTCTTTATTAAGAATATAAGAACTGCAAGAGATGCATAATAATGAAAAGGCTTTCTTAATTTGGCTACTGGGAAAATTCACTTACTTAAAATATCACTCACTTCTAGAGCTTAGGAAGTTTATAAGTATTTAGGGGGTTACTTAAGAAAATCAACTCTGATTGAGCCTATGCACATTATGCCTCTTTTCTTTTTCCCTTCCTTCTTCGTCTTTAGACTTCATTACTATATATTCTATGATTCCAAGACTTAGACATAGTAATTAATTGGCATACATAACAAAAATAATTTCACAGTGACCACAATAGGTTTCTGTCTTATCATATCTAAATCAACATGTTTTTATCAACCAATATTAATCATATCAAAAGCCTGACTTATATTTTTAGCTTTCTTGCTTTTTTATTTCTTCCATTTCTTATTTCTACTCCTTTCTTCCTCCTCCTTCTTTTAGAGCCAATGAGTTTATTAAGTTTACTTGCAGGCATGTGGATGACTCATTACTCAAATTTCCCAATCACCAATACACAACATGCAGACAAGTCAATCATTAAGTGAGTCTCCCTTCTTTATTTCTTTTCAATATAAATGTATTAAAAATCCTTTATTATTGATTTGGAACACAATATCTGGCATATGAAGATATATCCAAAATGCACACATTCCAGATTACAATTAAAAATGAAATTTCTATGTATAGGAAAGTAGACACCATCAATGTTCTATCTAGATTCTAATGATTTTACCCACTGGAAGATATTTTACTGTTTAACAATTTGATACTTTATCTTAGAGTAATATAAGACTTGCCTTTGCTCCTTAATACTGTGTATTATTTCTGTTGCAACCTGGTCTATTTGAATGTGACTTTACTTTTAGTGAAAAATGAAGTAACAGAGAGATAGGTACCATTAATGTTTGATTCTTTTGGTTTGGTTTCTTTGTGTTTTTAGACAAACACTCTTATACCCTTGGTCCTTCTGCTTCCTCCTATCTCTCAAATGTTGCTTTTATAGATATAGGCCACACCCAGGGTCCATGGCACTGGGTATCAAACCTAATATGCCATGCATATTAGGCAAGTACCCTACTAACTCAGCTACATTACCATCCCTTTTATTTTATAAATGATTACTTATCAGAGACAAACTTCCCCTTTTTCTTATTTTGTGAAATTATTCCATAGCATCTCTCCATCAAGCCTTCCATCTTTATACCTTTGAAAGTTACTTACACATGGCATTTCCTGTTAAATATTCATTTAAAAAAGAAATTTGGTTTCTTATTTGTAAGTAATACATTTATAGGGAGACATTTTACTAATAGAGTATACAGATAATTTGTATACAAGGAAGCTTCCATATTTATAAACTTCATCTAACAGAATTTATAAATGGGCCAAATGCTGCAATATGTTCATGCTTTCTTCACATATGGTGCTGAAGATTGGTAGATTTTTTTCACCAATAAAGGAAAAGCCCTGGCATAAGATATTATCTGTCCAACATCTTCTTAGTATTGATGCTGAGAATGGTCAGCCTTTTTGAATAAATTCCTTACAAGTGAAGTTCTATCCTTTTTTCTTACCTCTGTTCCTTGGAGACAACATATCATATTCTTATTGTTTTGGAGACATTGACTAAATTTCATTTCAGTAAATAAATACTTGTAAATTTATTACTTTTATTATTTTTAGAGATAGTTGTAGCATTTCAGCACTAGGTTTCATTTTCATTTCTTATAGATATGTGGATAGTAATATATAATAATTTAATGAGTAGCTTTCCTAAGCCCAAGCATTTGCTTGAAATGACTAAATATAATATATAAATGAAAATATGATTGACATAAAAGGAAAATAAAATATACACTAAAAAAGACTGTATTGCTTAAAAATAAGTAATTCAAAGTCTCTAACTCTGAAAATAAATAGTAACTGTTTCATATACAACAACAAAAAACAAACAAGAAAAAGAAAGAACTTCCGGCACTCTAACTTTAGCAAAGTACTTTCTTAATCTGAAATGAAACATGTAGATGAAGTCTATGAAACACAAAAAGACAGCCCCTATGATTGCTTTTATTGCATAAAACAAAAGCAAATGAATTGTGTGAGAAATTAATAAATATTTTAATAAAAAGAGTAAATATAAGGGCTACATCCTTTTTATTGAAAAATAGACACTTTTCTCATATATCTTAATGACGATTTTTCCTTCCTTTCTTTCTCCCAGTTCTTCCCCACTTCCATTCCCATCTGAATCTACTTTTTCTTCTCTCTTATTAAGAAAAAAACAGGATTCTAAGACATAACAGCCAAACATGACAGAATTAAATAATAATAAAACGAAGCAAGAACTATCAGATTGAATTTGGATACAGCAACACAGCAGGGTGAAGACAGTCCCAAGAACAGGCATAAAAGCCAGAGTCCTGCTCATTCTCACATTCAGGAGTCTCATAATTACACTAAGCAGAAAGTTACAATATATATTTAAGATCCTGGTGCAAATCTATGCAGGGCCAATGCTTGTTGCTTCAGTCTCTATAAGTTCATATGAGCCTTGCCCAAGTGATTCACGGGGTCTTGCTCTTCTGATGTTCTTTATTCCCTCTGGCTATTACAGTCTTTCCTCTTCATCTTTTGTTTGGTTCCCTGGGCTGTGAGAGGGGGGTTTGACAAAAATACATCATCTAGAATGTGTGCTTCAAGGACACCCTCTCCACATGATGTCTGGCGGTGTGTCTTTGTATCTGTTCCCACCTGCTGTAGAAGGAAGGATCTTTGAGGATGACTGGATAAGGCATTGGTCTATGAGTATAGCAGAATATCATTAAGAATTATATTATTGAACCTTTCTTTTGTATTCAGTAGAATTTTATTTTAGCCTACACATTTGGGCTTTCTCATTTTTGATTCTTGATCACACAAGCAGTGTCATGTATGGGTTCCTTCTCAACAGAGTGGGCCTTAAGTCAAATCAGACATTGGGTGGCTACTTCCACAAGTTCTGTGCCACCATTGTTCTACTACATCTTGAAGGAAGAACAGATCATTGGTTAAATGTTATCTAGCTAGTTTGCTGTTTACATTTCTTCACTGGTAGCCTGCAGAGTGTCTTCTCACAACAAACTCACTAGAATATAACAGTGAAGCCTCCTTATAGGCACCAACTCAAATATCCATATTCCATGAGTTGTGTGAGTGTTGTCCTGGTAATTGCCACACTTTCAGGTTGTGAAGTACAACCAACCCTATTGAACAAATGCTAATTGCTATTAATAATAGGTAGTCGGAGCCAGTTGTTTTAGCAAATGCTAAAAAAATCAGTGAGACAGAGGAACAAGCCACAGCCACTTCTCACCTTGCCAACTCCTCAGCCCAAAGGGGAAGATCTTGTCTCCTTCTGCCTTATATTCTTTTCTCTGTCCAGCCATATCACTTCCTGCTTCAAAATTCCTAATGCTGAGATTCAAGGATTCCAAGTACATTGAAAAACATGAAATTCCAAGTGCTGGGATTAAAGGTATATACCACAATTGCCTGGCTCTATTTGTCTCCTAGACTAGATTAATCTTACATAGACTACTGTGACCTTGAACTCATTGAGATCCAGATGGATTTCTGCCTCTGCAAGGATTAAAAGCATGTGCCTCCACTCCCTGACTTCTTTGGCTAACTCTGCAGACTCTGTCCTCTGATCTTCAGGCAAACTTTATTTCTTTAGAGACTACAAAATATATCACCACACAATCCATTGTTTTAGCAACAGTGCAGGTTACTTGGGAATTTCCATAGAACATCCACCCCTTGGCCAACAACTCAATTGCATGAAACAGAATCCTGGTATTAGAAGCCTCCTTTTGTGACAATAGACAAGCAGTTGGGACTCCATATGCTCCATATTTAAGAGACCTAATTAGGTAGGTTAGTTTTCATGTATTTTAATAAGTTTAAACTGCAATAGGTGTTCAAATTATATCTCAAATGCCCCTCAATAACAGCCATCTCTCTCTATGGTACTTCCTCAACCTTATCTCCTAATCCCCACTTAATCTTCCCCACCCCTAGTCCACATGTAAATTATGTTCTATTTCTCCCTCCCAGAGAGGTCAGTGTTTCTATTCCTTTCTAGATCAACATACTGCATCTTAGTTATCATTCATTTAGTAGCTGTTATCTAGATCTAAGTATGCATATCATATTAATCTTTCTGGGTTTAGGTAACTTCACTTAGAATGACTTTTCTTTCTAATTTCACCTATTTGCTTATAAATTTCATGTCATTTTAAACAGCTGAGTAATTTCTTCTGTTGAGGGATATCTAGGTTGCTTCCATTTTCTGACAATCATAAATAGAGCAGCAATGAACATGTTTGAGCAACTGTCCATGTGGTAGGTTGGATCATCCTTTGTTTATATGCCAAAGAGTGGTATAGCTAAGAATTGAGGAAGATCAATTCCCAAATTTCTTAGAAACTACTATATTGATTTTTATAGAAGCTGTAAAAGTTTTTACTCTTACCAGGAATGAAGTGGTGTCTCGCGTGTTCCATGTCTTTACCAGCATGAGCTATCAATTGTAATGTTAATTTTAGCATTTTAACAAGTATAAGATGGAACTCAGTCATTTTAATTTACATTTAATGATGGTTAAGGATGTTGATTATCATTTCTTTTAGTGCTTCTCAGTCATTTAAATTTCTCTATTGAGAATTCTGTTTAGAATAGTAAATAATTTTTATTTTGATTATTTTGTTTCATATCTAGTTTCTTGAGTTCTTGATATATTTTGGATATTAGTTCTCTATCAGATGTAAAGTTGGTAAAAATCCTTTCTCCTTCTGTAGGCTGCAGTTTTGACCTATTGACAGTGGTGTACTTTTTGCCTTATAGAAGCTTTTTCAGTTTCATGAAATCCCATTATCATGTAGCTTTTATTACTATAGTTCTGTACTTCAACTTGAATACAGGAATATTGAGAACTTCAGCAGTTCTTTTATTTTTTTAACTATCCTATTTTTTTGTGTTCATGTGGGTGAGTATATTTGTATGTGTATTTCCATATGAAGCTGAGAAATCTTCTTTCAAGATCTGTAAAAAATTGAATAGGAATTTTGATGGGGATTATATTAAATCTGTGATAGTGTCCCTGCATGTGTCAGACAGAGAAATGAAAAATGCAAAGGGATGAGAATGAAAACTGCATTCAGATTGACTTCTTGGAGTCTAATGCCAAGCAGTTCATGGTCAGCATATTTAAAACACAGTAGAGCTTGATGAAAGTTTTCCAGGCATTTGCAGCTTGGGAATGCTTTGCTTTTTTCTTGTTTGCTTGTTTGTTTGTTTGTTTAGAGTCCACTAATGAGTGAGTATATCCCCTACTTATCTTTCTGTGTTTGCGGTACCTTGCTCAGGAGGATATTCTCCAAATCCATTCATTTGCCTGTGAATTTTAGGATATCATTTTTCCTTACTGCTGAGTAGTACTCCATTGTGTAGATGTACCACAGGTTGTTAATCCATTCTTCAGTTGAGGGACATCTAGGTTGTTTTCAGGTTCTTGCTATTACAAATAATGCTGCCATGAACATAGTTGAGCTAATGCCTTTGGAGTGTGACTGTGCATCTTTAGGGTATACACCCAGAAGTGGTATTGCTTGGTCCTTGGGGAGATTGATTCTCAATTTTCTGAGAAACAGCCATACTGTGTTCCAAAGTGGCTGAACAAGCTTACACTCCCACCAGCAATAGAGGAGTGTTCCCCTTGCTCCACATCCTCTCCATCATAGGCTGTCCTCTGAGTCTTTTATCTTAGCCAATCTAACTGGTGTCAGGTGGTATCTCAAAATGGTTTTGATTTGCATTTCTCTGATGGCTAAAGATGATGAGCACTTTTTCCAGTACCTTTCAGCCATTTGTAATTCTTCTGCTAAGAATTCCCATTTTAGATCTGAACCCCATTTTTTGATTGGGTTATTCAAGGTTTTGGACTCTAGACTTTTTAGTTCTTTATATATCTTAGAGATCAGTCTTCTATCACTTGTAGGGTTGGTGAAAATCTTTTCCCATTCTGTTGACTGTCGTTTTGTCCTATTGACAGTGCCCTTGGCTTTACAGAAGTTTCTCAGTTTCAGGAGATTCCACTTATTGATTGTTGATTTTAGTGTATATGCCACTGGTTTTATATTTAGGAAGTGGTAGCCTGTGTCAGTTTGTAGAAGTATATTTTCCACTTTCTTTTCTATAAAGTTTAAAGTGGCTGGGTTTATGTTGAGGTCTTTTATCTACTTGTATGACCACTCTGCCATCATCAAGTTCCCCCTGACCACTGAGTCAGCCATGAAAGAGAAAGAAGACAACAACACACTTGTGTTCATTGTGGATGTCAAGGCCAACAAGCACCAGATCAAAAAGGCTGTGAAGAATCTCTATGACATAGATGTGGCCAAAGTTACCACCCTCATAAGGCCTGACAGAGAAAAGAAGGCAGATGTTCAATTAGGTCCTGATTATGTTGCTATGGATGTCACCAACAAAATTGGGATCATCTAAACTCAGTCCAGCTGGCTAATTCTAAATATAATTTTTCCACCATAAAAAAAGAAAGTTTTCCAGACAACAATCATTCCAATACATGTTGCAATAAAGCATAAGAGATGATTACATAGAAACTAATTACAAAGTACATGTGATCATAAAGGTGGTTTCTATATCTAAAAGCCTAGAATCTAATGTGGTCTTTGACTGAAAGATAGCATTGAGGTCAGGATACCATTGAATGCACATGAAATCTCCTCTAAGGATGGGTAAATGTCTAGGGAGGAAAGAGTCAGAGATAATCATTCTGAAGGGCTTAATGAAATTCACCTTTGTAGAAAAACATGGGTGAGGTCTGCCCTTACAGATGGCAAAAATGTCACCAGGTTCTTCTTAATAAAACTCATTCCCAGCCTTCTAGGTGGAAAAGCAGGCATTTTACCTTGTCCATTAAGAAGAGGCACCTGCATGCTTAACATTCTTGATTTCCTAGTGCTCTGGCGGTACAAGGACCTTTGTGCCCCCAACATCTCCTCCCTTCTAATTTTTTTATTATCAATAAAGTCATATATTTTATCCATGTATACCCTTGTTCAAACTCCTTTCCTCCTTCCACCCCTCCTAGTCACTCTCTCTTTTCCCCATATCTTTATCTCCTCCCCAGCAAGGTCAAGGGGTCCCAAGGTCCCAGTGTGGCTTAGTTCAGCATCTACTCCTGGCAGATCCGCTTTCCTCACCCCAACATCAAGACTGTGTCAGGTGTTCCTCTGGAATGAATGGGCTCCAAGGTGCCAGTCCAAGGTGTTTCAGATCCCAAGCTGTTTAGTGTCTGTGGTTTGCAACGTAGACATGCTTTGCTTTTTGACTTTTTGTTTAAAGTCCGCTAATGAGTGAGAACATTCCCTGCTTTCCTTTCTGGGTTTGTGATAACTCGCTCAGGAGGATATTCTCCAAATCCATCCATTTGCCTGCAAATTTTAGGGTATCATTTTTTCTTACTGCTGAGTAGTACTTCATTGTGTAGATGTACCACAGTTTGTTAAGCCATTCTTCAGTAGAGTTGATTCTTTGAGAAAGTCAATTAGATAAACCCTTATTCAAACTAACCAAAAGCAGAGAGTATCCAAATCAACAAAATCAGAAATGAATGGGGACATAACAACAGATCCCCAGGAAATCGAGAGAATTATCAGGTTGTACTTTGAAAATCTATACTCTTTCTGATTTTTTAAAAGAAAACATTAGTAGCCATAATAGAGGTCAAGATAGAATGTATTACCTCTATAGCTAGACTGGATAATACAGGCAAGCATAAGAATTATTTTTCAAAAAGTAACAGAGGACCAAGAAAGGAGGAAAGCCATTTTTAATTGATCTATTTCTTGATTAATTTCTGCTAATATTTTTGCTGTGAGCAAAATAGATGTGATGTGGTTTATTCCACATAAAACTATATAAACAGTCCATAGCATGGCACATCAATATATTGTTGTTTCCTATCACAGGTATATCTTTTATCTCACCTGAAAAAAAGCATCTTGATTCTGCATTGGCAAGAATTAACATGAAATTAGTAATTAAACATAATAATATCATTTTTGGAATGGTCCTTGCTGTTGCTCCAAAGTTTTAGCTTTATAAGATAAAATCCTCTCGTCTTTCCAAGTTACCAGCTAACTCTTCCTTTGGGAACATTTTCTCTTAATGTTGTCTTCTTTCAGATGTTTCATTCATCTGGAGGTCTCTGGATGTCCTGGTCAGATGTTTTAGCTATTTCATTTGTTCAGTGGGCTCTGGTTGTTCTTGTTAGATGCATCGGATTAGGTGCTATCTGGGACTTTGTTATCTGAAAACACAAACATAACCTTGTCTAAATTTTAGAACAATAGACTCTTTCTTTTTATTTAGCATTTACTTTAGGTTTTGTCCTATTTTTAGGGGAAATGCTTTTTTTATAAAAGAAAACACATTATCCTTTAAAATAATTTAAATCATTAAAGTTAGCCTAGCTAAATATCATGAAATGATGCAGGTGGGTATAAGTACCTCATTTATCTACTTATTCACTCACATATTTATATTTTAAATTTGCCAAATAAATATTTGACAAGTGTCATTCTGCAATAGGTATGCTCTGTGTATATTAATGATTACATTAGTATCATTATGGCTAGTATTAAAATTTTTCAAATAATTCTTTAGCATAAGAAGGAACATTATTAGTATTTAACTATAATGAGAGTCCTAGAAAAAAAATATATAAAGATATTTTAACAAAGTTAAGTTTCAAATATAGTAAATTGTATTTTGCTGAAAATTCCCATGCCCCATGTCATGACTCAAGCTGTGATCTGTAGCTAACTAGTTCCTGAGTGGAAATTATGCATGCTTTTATTGCAGTTTGAGCATAGAGCTTCATATAACTGGCAACAGAGACTGTCCAAGACATAGACAGGTATATTTTTAGATGTTAAGCTGATGACCTTACACTGCAAATTATGCATTAGAAATTTCTGATACTATATAAAATTTGTCTATAAGCTGTATAAAGCATTGCCAGTAATAGAACATGGACTTCTGTAAGCCTCATTTAACAATTTTCCTTGCCAGAGTGCTACCTATTATCAGAACAACGGAAATCATAAAACTAAATCAAAAAAAATTATTTCAATTAATAATGGTCATTAACTTTTAAAGATATAAACTTACAGATTTGAATGTAGGATTTGGGATCTTTGAAATTCAGGACAATTTTAATTATGTGCTTAATACTTTTTATAGGTAACAGGATGTTTAGAAGGACCTACGAAATGCCCATAGGAAAACCTGAATTAGAAAACCATTGAATTTATTTTACAAAAGCATCAAAATACTAAATCAGCAGATACTGTAAATGAAAAAGAAATGTGAACAATATCAAAGAATAACAGTTTATGGAGGGAGTTTTGTTAGAAGCTTTAGTTTTTAACACATTCTACAGACAATGTATTGTAACACATTCTCAAGCTTTGCCAAAAATAAATTTAGGTAAAAACTTCCAAATAATATAACTTTTATTGATTTCAGTTTGTTTTAACTCTATTTTAGCCTCCAAGGAAATTTGAAAAACATGTAATTAGGTTTGTATTTTTTGCCTTCATATCCAGAAGAAATACTTTAAAAATTTCTCCATTCCCATTCATTTCTATTATCTTTTAAAAATTCATCTCAAGACTGCTTATGTTTTTTAAAATTGTTATGTTTTAGAAAGAAATACAAATTTTATAGATAAAGTTTAGTAATCACACATAAAAGTAATCTATATGATGGTTGGTCTCTGAGTCTACAGAGGCTTTAAATGAGAGGAAGGGAAATGCCTCTTTTTTGTGATGTAAATGGGAAGATAAAATTTCTTGTTTTGCTAATACTGCTATTAAACTGGTGAAGTTACAGTTAAAATAGAGCAGAAAGTATAATGCAAATGGATGTCAGATTTTTTGATTAAGTATTTTAAATTACTTATTTAGCATATCTCTGAGGAGTTTGAGGACCTGATTAATTATACCTGATTTTTAACAAACTTAACTTGTTTTTAGTTACTTGCTTTGGGATTAACCTACATATACAGGAGCCTAAATAAAGTCTGTCATCATAAATAAATTAAATTTGTGCTTAGCATAACTACAAGCTTAATTCTAAGCACATTAAAATAATTTGATAATTTGTAATTGACTTTTCATTAACTTATATGGCCTTTATTGTCTTTTTTTTTCCTTCTTTATTTTGTATTTATCAAAAAAACAGTAAAAAGAATTTAAAAATGCCGAAGAGTTAACAATAACTATACAGAGGATAATAATCATAAGCATGGCTTATCAAGGGTGGAAATGCAAATAAGATTACTACACATATATTTCTTTGTGTTCAGCTTTCCCTCTGAATTTTTTTTTCCATCCCTGTATATCCTTATTGAAAGTCTCTTCCCCCTCCCACCACATCTGATCATTTTTCTTCTCTGCAACTCCCCATCCCCTCCCTGGGCAGGGAGCAGACAGTCCTATGGTCACACTGGCCCAATAATGCTTGCATCAGTCTTCACTCCTGGCCAAATCCAGTTTTGTCCCCCCTCCCTCAAGAGTGAGTCAGGTGTTCCTATAAATGGACTGGGGTTTGAAGGGTCAGTCCAGGGTGTTTCTGATCCCAAGCTGTTCAGTGGTTGTGGTTTGCTGCTTGGGCATGTTTGGCTTTTTTTCTTGTTTGTTTGTTTAGAGACCACTAGTGAGTGAGTACATCCCCTGCTTATCTC
>PVIH01024067.1:0-23544 GCA_004025045.1 Sigmodon hispidus
GCCTTGAGAACTAAATGATTAGTTCCCCATAGCAGAGACGCAGGTTGCGACACTAAGTCGTGCAGTCAAACTACCTAGCTATGTTTTTAGGAGTTTGAGAGGAGCACGTCCATTTGCATGTGGGTATTGCCCTGAACCTCCCACCTCTGCGAAAACTAGGGTATGGACGGGTCCTGGGATGTCTAGGGGGATGCCTCAATGATACTCTTAGGATTATGTTCCAGTTACACAGCAGAGAATGGACCACTGTCCTACCTGTGTCTTATTAAAACAAAAAGGGGGAGCTGTTGGGAGCTGCCACACCTTAAAGATGGCGCTGGCTCCTGTTCCCCGCCTTCCTGATGGCGAATGCTTCTAGTAATAATTAACTCCATCCATGGGATGTGCTGAATTGACTAGCTTGCTTCCGTGTGCGTGGCCCTATGGTGAAGGCCCACGCAGCATTAGCTGAGTGAAGAACTTGAGCTTAAAACTGGCTGCACAGGTTGGGAAAAGAAGGAAGAACTACCGCAAGGGGCTACTACTGCAAGAAGTATCTGTAACAATAAAGGACCTGGTCAATTACCACAGAAGAATCCTGGTGCTGTGTCTTTTCCTGCTGGACGGGATTGGGCGCGGCGCACAGGTGTTCATAGTTTTTGGGGGGTTAATATTTGGATCCTCAATTCTATTCCATTGATCCACAAGTCTGTTTTAATGCCAGTACAAGGCTGTTTTTATTACTATAGCTCTATAGTATAAGTTGAAGTCTGGGATGGTAATGACTCCTGAGGTTCTTTTTGTTGAGCAAAATTATTTTGGCAATCCTAGCTTTCCTGTTATTCAAATGAAGTTGAGTATTGTTCTTTCAAGGTCCAAAAAATATTGTGTTGGGATTTTGATGGGCAGTGCATTGAATCTGTAGATTGCTTTTAGAAGAATTTCCATTTTTACTATGTTGGTCCTACCTATCCAGGAATATAATTGCTTTATAATCACTCCATTTTCTACTCTTCAAAATGTGCTAGGATGTGTTTCTTGCATTTCCACCAGTAGGGGGAAACATAACTTTTTTTTTCTTTTCACTTTACTGACTTTTTTTCTTTAGATAGAGAGAGCAACTCAACAACTCATATCTGTGAGAACATCTAATAATCAAGCTTTTAAAATTTTCACCATTTGTTTTCAAAACATTACATTTTCATAGGAAACTATCAAAAAGCTATGCACCTTGCACAAACTCTTCTCTTTGGGTGACATCTTCTATAAAGAAATAAATGGGGAAACTGAAAAAAAAATTGATGTGATTATGAGCTCCTTTGCAATTGTCTATGTGTATGCTGGGAGGGGGGATGTTGTAGATGGAAGTTTCTTAGTCCCAACTAACCCTGTAGTAATGAATTTCCAATAAACTATGAATATTTGGAAACTTTATCTGAAAGAAGAATTGATAATTAGGATAGTTGGTACGTATACAGAAGTCATGTCAATGAGATGAGTCTCATAACTCCCTTATGACACAAATGATAGAGTGTTGTGACCAGAAAGAGAGATGGATATTTATATTACTGTGGACTCCCCCTCTGTTTGGTTAGTGTAACACTAGATTTTATTATTTCTTTATTTATTTAGTAAATTTATTTTTAAGGATTAATCACAATTGGCAAAATCTTAACCAAATTAAACAAAATAGGGAAGACTTACTTCAATGAAACTTCAAACTGAAAGGCAAACATTATAACAGGTATGAATGAAATTTCAGAAAATCATAAGGACATATATGATAAATTTGTTTCGATAGATTGAAGATTATGGAAAACCTGGTGAATTTTTAGAGAGCAAAATTAAACTTAAATTCAATGAGTGATTTTAAGAAATGCATCATTTGTAACCTGCTTAAAATACTAATAAAATACTCCTTACTAAAAATAAATAAACAGCAAGAACAGAAATAAACACAAGAAAATAGGGACTTACTCCAGAATTCTACAGTTTAAAAAACTAAGACAAATACATAGCATATAATTCCATAAAACTTAAAGAAATAAACAAACCTTTAAAATTACAAAGCCAGTGAAATCCTGATATTAATCATAATATTTCTTTTTTTCTTTTATATATATATACATATGTATATATATATACTATTGGGTGTTTTTACATCATGCACCCCATCAAGCTTAGATATCAGACTTCTCAGAGTCATGCTCTCTCTTATGATTTCTCCATTTAAAAATACCACCCATTCATGCTGCTCATTTACTTACTAGAGTATAATTAAACTCCCTGTCCACAGACCCTTAATAAAACACAAGTCTTTTTCTCACCCACACCTTTGCTGGAGGTCATCAATGCAAAAGGGAGGCATTGTGTCCTGTAGCTATGTTCTAGCCTTGAGTTCTTGTGTACAATGACATCTCTCTCTTTTTATTTTTTTTAAAGGCCAGTAATGAGGGAGTATATCACCTGCTTCTGTTTCTGGGATTATATCTCACTCTGCAGGATACTTTCCATATTCATCCATATGCCTGCAAATTTTAGAATATCACTTTTTTCTTAGTCTTGAGTAGTACTCCATTGTGTAGATGTACCATAGCTTGTTAATCCATTCCTCAGTTGAGGGACATTTCAAGGTTCTTGCTATTAAGAATAATGCTGCTATGAACACAGTTGAGCTACTGTTTTTGGAGTGTGAATGTGCATCTGTAGCATATATGCCTAAGAGTGGTATTTTAGATTTCTTGGGAAGATTGATTCCCAGTTTTCTGAGAAACAGCATTCCAAAGTGGCTGAACAAGTTTACCCTTCCACCAACAAAGGAGTGTTCCTCTCAATCTGCATCCTCTTCAGCATTGGCTGTCATCTTAAAAAACAGTCTGTATTTCCAGGCTTTAGAACATAGGAACTGAAGACTGAATTGATTCTACTTTGATGACAAATAAGACTGGATGGCCAAGACAAAGACTCAGGTGTTCAAACATATGTCTAATAAGATTACAACAACATTACTGCATTTTAGCTTGTTTGAAGACTGCAGACAGTGAGGTTGATGCCTGAGTCAGGATGTTGTCACCAGTTACTGCTCAAGAGTGAAAGGTGAAAATATCATCTGTAATACACAGCTGAGTCATGTATTGAGTAGCAGTGTTTTCTGTTATAACATTCAAATACGCCATCACTAGTCAATCCTTTATGCTAAGGCATTGTGGGAAATAATAGCAAATGGTAGAAAAGTCCAAATATGGAAGATCCCATATGGAGAAAGCGTGCAACCTATTTAGTCTGTGTGTCTGAAAGCACCTCTATATTTATATGATATCAGGACTTCAAATAATACACCTTTTTGGGATCAAGGCCTCATATGTGCACCTCCTGTATAATTCCTCCATTTGAATCATAGTAACCATAGTTAAAGCTATAAAATTTTATTTTTAACACATTAAGAAAGTCCTGGTAAATTATACTTTTAATTTATAGAAATGAATACTCTAGTTTTACAAACAAGTACGAAGGAAAAGACATTGTATTGTTTAACCAATAACAATCATTTGAGTCAGTTAAAAACTTAACAGTCTTTTCTCTGTTGTATGCCCCCTTAAGGCAGGATATTTGTCTATATTAGCCCTGATATATCTTTGAAATGTATAATTGAAAATAGAGCTTTTATACATTAGAAACATTATGTATGATTTTAAAATTGTAAAAGAAGTGTATTCTTTGCAGGTAGGTATACAGTCTGACTTTGGTCACCTGGGGACCCTTTGCTTTTGCCAAGTGACTGAGATAATTATGACTTGTATCTGTGCCCAACACTAACTGAATGTAATGATTTGCATGCACTCACTGCACAATCTTGAGGACTTCTTCATATACAAGTCATATCCTGTACATTTGTCATGGCAGTCAGGACTCAGCATGGTCATGAGGGCCTCTGCTCAGTAAGTAATTCAGTAAACATTGCTTCTCCATGTCTCTGATTCAGCTCCTTCCTTTAGTTACCTTCATATTGGACTGTGATGTGATGTCAACTGTAAATTGACAACTTGCTTCCCATGTTGTCTTTGGTCATAGTGTTGATCACAGTAGAAAACCATCTACAGCAGCCCTCCACAGACATGCCACGGCTCCTTTATACAACTAGTAGGAAAGGCTTCTATAGAGAAAGGCACTCTTAAAAGACTAGGAAAGAAAAAGAAAACAGGATCAATTTCACGATTTTTCCTTAGTGAGTCTCAGTAAATCTTTCACATTCAGAGTTTTCCTCAATAAGGAAAATCAAATTCTGTTAGATTCTTGTTAACTTTGAATCAGATTCTATCCTCATCCTAAGTCTCTGTGTAATGTAGCCACAACAAAGGAGTCCAGCTTCATAGAGAACTCCATCTAGGTGAAAAAAAATAAAATCCACACTTTATTGATTTTAGATTTTCTATAAATGAGGTTTGATGTTCCCTGGGTCTTCATTTGGCCATGGTCACTAGGGACAATGACTGTGTGATAGAGCTACTCAGCAGAGTTAGTCAGCTTGTATGCCCTCACCAAATAACTTGTTAATTCCTTACAGATGTCTGTAATTCCAATACATAGACCTAGACTAGCAAATAGTGAAGAATACATAAATAGGGAAAAATGCATTAATTTTCCTGCTACTGATACTAGGCAAATGTCAATCATAAAAGCCTGGCCATGAGAGTACAAAACATTCCTTCTTTCAGGAAATTACTTTCTATTGATTAAAGAATAAAACAAATATACATATATACTTTCAGTTTTTACCAAGTTAGAATTCCTTCCTTATAACTACATGCCTTCTTTAATATATGACCTCATGTAGGGACTCATACTAAGAACACTATAATTCCTTATTCACACTTTCTTTATCCATTTAGTTCACTAATTTACCCAGGTTGCTTCTTTTAAATGTTCTACCACAGGGTCTATGAAGTTTAGCCTCAGATTCCTGCCCCCAATACTTGTGTCAGGTATTAAATTTTATCATATAAAATTGAACTTAAATTCAACCAGAAGGTATTTGGTTATACAATGATTGTCTTTCCACTACTATTAGAGAGGGTATACATTATAAGATTGCTTGTTATTATAGCTCCTCAGGTCAAACAGAATGTAATATTATTTTAGCTTTCCTAAGTTATTGAGACTTATTTTGTGTCTTGTCTTTTTAATTACAATTTATGATTGTTAGAGCAGTCAGAACCAATTTTCTTTAGGAATTAGTCCCTGGTAGATTAGCTTCTGACTGATTTGTATATTGGTAAAATAAAATGAGCTCATTGAGTTATTTATTTTTATTTTCACACAACAAAGTCTCATTAATATATGTATCCTCTTGTTCAAAAATCCCTTCTGGTCACTCTCTCTTATCCCCATCACCTCATCTCTTCCCCAGAAAGAGCAGGAGATCCCAAGTTGGCTTAGTTCAGCATCCACTCCTGACGAGTCCAATTTCCTCATTCTAATACCAAGCCTGGGTCAGGTGTTCCTCTGGAGGTAATGGGCTCAAAGTTGTCAGTCCAAGGTTCTTCAGATCCCTAGCTGTTCGGTGGATGTGGTTTGCAGTTTGGGTGTCCTTTGCTTTTTTTTTTTTAAGTCCACTAATGAGTAAGTACATCCCCTGGTTATCTTTCTGGGTTTATGATAGCTTGCTCAGGAAAATACACTCCAAAACTATTTATTTGCCTGCGAATTTTAGGATATCATTATTTCTTACTGCTGAGTAGTACTCCATTATGTAGATATTCCACAGTTTGTTAATCCATTCTTCAGTTAAGGGGCATCTAGGCTGTTTGCTATTATGAGTATCACTGCTATAAACATAGTTGAGCTAATGCTTTTGGGATGCAGATGTACATTTTTACTGTATATGACTAATAGTGGAATTGCTGGCTCCTTGGGAAGATTGATTCTCCATTTTCTGAGAAACTGCCATATTGCATTCTACAGTGTCTGAACAAGGTTACAGTCACAACAACAATGGAGGAGTGTTTCCCTTTCTCCACATCCTCTCCAGCATAGGCTGCTGTATGTGTTTTTAATCTTAGCCATTCTGACAGGTATGAGGTGGTATCTCAAAGTTGTTTTGATTTGCGTTTCTCTGATGGATAAAGATGTTGAGAACTTTTTCAAGTGCCTTTCAATCATTTGTAATTCTACTGAGAATTCCCTTTTTAGTTCTTCACCCTATTTTTATTGGATTATTTAGGGTTTTGGACTTTAGTGTTTTGAGTTCTCTATATGTTTTAGAGATCAGTCCTCTATCGCTTTTACAATTGTTGAAAATCTTTTCTCATTTGTAGGCTGTTGTTTTGTCTTATTGATTGTGACCTTGGCCTTACAGAAGCTTCTCGGTTTCAGGAGATCCCACTTATTGATTGTTGTTTTTAGTGCCTGTGCTACTGGTGTCATATTTAGGAAGTAGTCTTCTCTGCTAATATGTTGGATGGAATTACCCACTTTTTTCTATCATGTTTACTATTGCTGGGTTTATGTTAAGGTCTTTGATACACTTGGATTTCATTTTTTTGCAGGGTGATAGGTTTGAATCTATTTGCATTTTTCTACTTACTATCATTCAGTTACACCAACACCATTTGTTGAAGATACTATATTTTTCTATTTAATATTTTTGACCTCTATGTCACAAATCAGGTGTTCATTGGTGTGTGGGTTACTTTTGGGGTCTTCTATTTGATTCCATTTATCCACAAGTCTGTTTTTATGCCAATATCGGGCTGTTTTTAATACTGTAGCTCTATAGTGTAACTTGAAGTTGAAGATAATGATCCATCCTGAGGTTCTTTTGTTGAGCAAAATTGTTTTGGCAATCCTGGCTTTCCTGTTATTCCAAATTAAGTTGAGTATTGTTCTTTCAAGGTCTGTAAAAATTTTTGTTGTGATTTTGATGGGAATTGCATTGAATCTGTAGAGTGCTTTTGGTAGGATTACCATTTTTACTATGTTGTTCTTACCTATCTAGGAACATGAGAGATCTTTCAAATTCTCTCTTCAGAAATTTAAAGTTTTTGTTGAATAGATCTGTTACTTTTTTGGTTATAGTTACAACAAGGTATTTAATGCTCTTTGTACCAATTATAAAGGGTAATGTTTCCCTTATTTCTTTTTCAGGTCTTTTATCTGTATAGGAGGGCTACTGATTTCTTTGAGTTATTCTTGTCTTCTGCTATTTAAAAAGGAAGAGAGAATGTGAAATCTGAAAAGACTTGACACTCTATGGCAAGTGTGTCTCTTAGTAAGTAATACTGTCTGAGATGTAGACCGAATCATCTGTATGTCACATGTGAAGCCTGAATTAGGGCAAAAAACAAACAAACAAACAAAAACACCAAAGACAAGCAATATTGATGTTACTTTTAAAATTCAATTTATATATTTTTTATTATAATATTGGGTGTTAAATGTAGTAGGTCTTTCTTGTTAGAGTTTCTTTGAACTGCCAGTCCTCAAATAAAAACATAAAGACTTTTTATTAATTATTAATACTTGGGCTTATGTTAGGCTTGTCCCTCTAGCTTTTTAACTTAAGTTATTCTGTTTCTATATTCTGTATCTATATTCCCATGACATGCCTTGTTACCTAGCCTCCATAATGTATGTCTGACTGTCTCAGCATCTTGCTGGCTCCTTATTTGTGCCTAATTCTAACCCTGAGTTTCTCTCTCTGCACAGAAGTCCTATCTCTTCTCTGCTGCCAGCTATTGGCCATTAAGTTTTGTATTAAAGCAATCACAAAGACACATCTTCACACAGCAATATCCCGTAACATATAAGAGTTTCCTGAAAGCCAGGCAGCACTGAGCATACTCAGATAAGCACTGCTGTTGTCTCTAGCTAGAATCCAGAGCAACAATAGCCCCAAATGATAAGCAGGAATTTTCATGTCTGGGCTGTGTCCTGACTGAAACTGACTTCTGCACAGGGTGTGACCAACCTATAAAGTACTCCTCAGAACAATGACATAGCACTTGGTTACAGACAAATCAGCAGGGTCTAGATGATGTGGTCATAGTGCAAGGCAATCTCTCGTCAGAATCTGACCATGCAACAACCTTAGCACCCCAGTATTCTGATTAGGGCATTATGGCATTTTCTCCATGGAATTTATCCTCTCTAGGACTCAGAAGACAGATTGGCTCTGCAATTCTGAGGGTAAATCATTTTTATTTTTTGAATATAAATTGTGACTGAAGTTCTTGCTAGCTACACGTATTTGTCCATCTTTACAAAGTCACTTCGAGAAGCTGGAAGATGATTTAGAAATCACTTTCATTTTGATATGTGGATATTCTTAAGCTCAGAGACATTGTTTAGTCCATTTTCCATAATTTGAGCTATGGTTATTCCCATCAAATCTGTTCATGCTGTGGAAATGTATGAGAATAATAATAACAATAATTATAACAAAAATAAATGTAGTTTTTAATAAGATAAAAATATAGTTTTAATTTTTGAAAAATTTAAAAATATATGTAATTTTGTATTTCTCTTCCCAGTAGGGACCATCCAAGTGTTTTTGACATTATTCATTTACTAACTTCCAATAACTATTGGTTGCTGTCCTCATTTTTAAAATGCTTTTCTCATGCCTTTTATCTAAATGAATCATCCTCAGGGTTTTCTGTCATTAGGCCTCAAAATGTATAAGCTACCTTTGGAGGTATTTGGCTATGTTTAATTTCCTATCATAATGTCTCATGAGTAATTGTGTGGATGTTTGTGACTGTTTCCTGCTGACTATACTGCCTTCTTAGCAGTTTATGTGCTCTCAGTTAGGTTGCAGCATTGCCAGAATTTATGTTGTTCAACAATGCTTTATATTACTCTATGGCTCCAGTCATATAGTTTCTAATAAAAGCAGTTATTAATGGCAGAATGCAGTGTGTGACCATTCCCAACAGTTAACAAAATAGAATAAAATTACATAGAAAGGGGAGCCCTGAATGAGCAAAGCGAATATCCATGTTGAGTATTCTAAGGCTTTGATCTCATAAATCATTGGCAAATATAGTTTTTGATATGTCATGTGGCACACACCTTTAATCACAGGGTAGGGTAACAGAAGCAGGTGAATCTCTAAGTTTAGAGCCAGCCTGGTGCCAATCTTGGAGTGAGCTCCAGGACAAACAGTGCTGTTACACAAAGAAATCCTGCCTTGAAAAAATTAAAAATTCTATGAAACAAAAAAGAATAAGATCTTCTCGAAATTCTAATAAAGAGTGTTTATGAACAATTGAACTTTCAACTTCTGTATATTTATACTCTGATGCTCCTTGTCTAGAGACCTCTTCCAGAGGCCAACTAAATCTTCCTCCTGTATTGTACCTGATAAACATGCTGAGGGTCTGGGATGTAGTGGGTGTCATGATCCCAACTCATTCCTACTATACTGTATGTTTGGCTGTGTGCCTTCCTTTCTTCATTCCCTTGCTATCCCAATAAAATTTTCATGACCCAAGTTGTTCTTGTCTAGCAGATGACAATAGTGTATTGAGACAAAGGCTGTATTGAAGACATCCTCTGTGTGGGATGTATACAAAACCAAACCATGGAATGTGAAGCAGCAGTAGTTGGAAGTGAGAGTCCCTGCAAGGCAATATAACATATGGGTATACCTTTCAAACAAAGTAGAGGATAGAACTTTAGAGAAGGGGAATAGGGATCTCAGTTTACACTAAATACCCAACTCCACAGAAAAGAAAATAAAGTTTCTGTCAGTGGACAGGAAAACCTTGCTTCTGGGTGAGTAATATATAGATAAAATCTGAAGCTATAGGGCTCATTAACTACAACTGCCAGTGAAGAGAACCAGTTCTTGATTTAAAGACCTTCCAAATCCCATCCACTACTTCCATTTCTATGAATATCATACAAGCTACTAGTGTAATATTGATGGTTATTTAAATTTTATGAAAAATGATTAGCATTATAATAATATGAGCATGTATCTTATGACTTTTCCTGGTTAGTCATGGGTCACTTTGATGAAAGTGAAGATATATAAAAAGATTGTGAACTTTTGGATATAAATTTAAAGATTGGGTTCTAAAATAATAATACTGTTCTAGAAAATACTATTTGAGTATCCACAAGACAATGAAATTTATCATTTTGACCACTGACCTAGAGATCTGTTAACTGAATTTCTACCCTGTCTTAACTCAATGGGAGTATAAACTATAAGCAATGTAAACCCAATCATCTCCATATTAATGGTCTGGGATTTGTGATCCTCCTGAAATGGCAATCATGTGACTTCAGCATATAGAACAATGTCTGAGCACACTATAGGTGAGGTGCTGTGGAATGGTGAAGGCTGAGTGTTCCTTTTACAAGCTGATTCAGCCTTATCCTTCCCATCCCAGAAACTCAGATCTCACTTATATTTTAGGCATTTAGTCTCTGACTCATTTACTCAGTTTTTATGTGCTATTTGCAGGAAGGGAAATTCGGAAGCCAAATTATCTCCCCCCATTTATGGCACCATTTATAGTGGGATATTCGATCACACTGTGGAAAACCAAGACTGTTAATAAAGTCAACATAGAACCAGGGATAGAGCAAAATACTAGAGGACAAGAAATAGCCAAAGAGAGTATAGAAGAGCAAGAAATACGGATAGAGAGATGCACAGAAATGAGTACAGAGGAACTTGGAGTTTCACAGACTTTTTTGGTTTGAGATGACTGTAGAGATGCTCTCTTGTGAGGACTCTGACAAAAAAGGGATGTCAGCTGGATGCTTATCATCCTCTTTGGTCTAGCAGATTTTCACCCAAACATCTGGCTCCTCAATTTGTTTTGTTTTTTTTTTTTTTTTTGTAACTAAAACAATTTAGTTAAAAACAATATATGGGAAAACAATATTGGGAAAAAAGACAATATTTGGTGTCCCAGACAAGTCACAAATGTCCAAGCATAGAGCAGCTCAATTGCATCCTGTGGGGAGAGTAGGTGGAAACACTTATGACAGCATGGGCTCAGTTAACCACTGAGAGATGGATTGGTGATATGGTTTCATAACTGTGCTTGCATAGCATATAAAATAAGGCAGGCAGGAAGAGAGAGGCAGGGATAGAGAGTGAGAGAGACAGAGAGACAGAGAGAGAGAGGGACAGAGACAAAGAGAGAGAGAGACAGACAGAGAGAGACAAACAGAGACGGAGACAAAGAAACACACACAGAGAGAGAGAGAGAGAGAGAGAGAGAGAGAGAGAGAGAGAGAGAGAGAGAGAGAGAGAGAGAGAAAGTGAGTGACATCCCTCTGCTGGAGTTTTGCTTGACACAGAACAGAAGAAAACTCTTTGTGGGATGGCAGCACAGGAGAATGCTGCTGTGTAGTTTCTTTGCTTCTCTGACCTATCAGGTTTTCACCCCATCATCTGGCTCCTGAGTCTTTATTAGTAAAATCAAATGATTGAGATTTAACTTATTAGATGTCATAATGTTTGGGCAAGTCTGTGAAATATTTTCTTGATTAATAATTAATGTAGGAGTAGCTGCCTTCTCCCATAAGGTAGCCCTGTAATATAAAAGAAAGCCTTGAGGAACAGTGTCAGGGGACTAAGTTACATTGAAAGAAATTTTAAAATACTGTACCTAATTCCCTCAAAGGAACATAAGAGTTGGAGATAACTGGGAAATATAGCCAAACTTCCAGCAAGAAATAACAGCCAAAAGTTCCCTGTCCAACAAAAAATATAACTACTAGAAAGTTTTAAATTGAAAAAAAAGCATTCTCTGGAAACAAAAGAGAGGTAATTTAACTTGAAAAAGAGATTTGTATTAAAGTCACCAAATTTGCAAAACTATGAAAGTCAAAATTTAAAATTTTAGCAATACATTTTTAAAAGAAAAAAATCACAAACAGATTGGAACAATAAAGGGAAAACATTTAAAAGAAACAGAAAATTCTAGCATGAATACATTCTTACCCATCACTAGCTGTGCATGAAATTTAAAATAAAACATGGAGTTAAAATAGAAACTACAGCTGGATGGAAATTAAAAAAAAACCTATTGGTTCACTGGAAAAGAGTAAAATATAGTCTCAACATATGGTGTCAATAAGCATACTTTACACAAATGAGAAACAAAATGGTGTTGAACATGCAGTACTTACATTAATAAAATAAAATTTAAAGCAAAAGCAAAAAGAACACAGTAAATGAAGCAATTAAATTGTAAAGAACACAGTTAACAAAGGAACGTTTTGGTTCTTTCTCTACTTTACTGTGTGATTTTCAAAGATGAAGGCAGAAGAGAGCTGTATGGTACAAGTGGATTTTCATTCGGCTTTAGATCATCATACGTTGTTGCTGAGAGAGCACCTGTTCACCATTCTCCTGAGACAATTTTACTATTATTGCAGCTGAAGAGAACTAAGATTCTAGACCCTTGATGTGTAGCCAAGGCAGTTGCTCATGCTCCAAGTCCCTCAGCTGCAAGCAATAATCTCAAGTGCCTCATCAGCTCTCTGTGTCTCTCACAGATAAGTAACATATTTGACACTAGGCCACTCAAGCAAGAGTGTTTTTGTGAGGGTCTGAATCATCGCGCAAGGAAGATGTGTAGATTGGAGACAATAATATACTCCTAAATCTTCAGCCTCCACTCTGCTGATCTTGAGTGTGAAATCTGTGCCTGACCCAATGCCACTGAACCTGTCTGGGACCCCAGAAAATTGATTGGAAACCCTGTATATCAGGGGCTGTGGAGACTTCCCTGGCTTTTGCAGGAACCAATAAAAATAGGTATATCCATTACTATCTAGAAGGCTCTGGCTAGATCTGCAAGATATGGAGGCTTCATCTCCAAGGCTGACAGGCAGAGATGCTGGAGTTTGGGCCATCACAACATCACCTTTGGAAGCTTTAATAAAGACAGAGAAGAACAAAGTTAAGAACACACTTCATGAACAATCCTTGTGTTCTTATTGATATTGTTTTCTCATGTTTGTTTTTAGATACAATTATTTATACAATAAAACAAGTTTTGCTTATAGACAAACCAATTGAATTGAAACACCTAAGGGGCTTCATGGAATCAATTATGCCATTTTATTAAATCTCTTAATCAATCTCATAATCTTTATCATAGATCAGGTTCTCTTCTATCTGAAATGAACCTTTAATAGATGTAAACATCACAAGCACCAGTCTGGATAAGACCCTCTCTCTTCTAATACAGGGACAAAACACATGTGATCAGAATTAGGACCCAGGACTCATCCTCCATGCCCATCCTCCTTTCTCACTTCCCTCTGTCCTCACCAGGAATCCAGAACAACAGTGGCACCACCAGCAGATCAGGAAACTTCATTTTGAGGAGACAATCTTAGGAGACTGATCAGTCATCACCAGATGTCACTGAGCTTTTATTTCAGACTAGCAAGGGTGGGTCCTCCGTTGGGAGCAATATGTAAAGACCTTGGTTATCATTACAGTATAGATAGAGGGAAGAGTCATTCAGGTTTGTCATGATTGCAATAACATATATTCAGTGTCAAGAATGACAATAGTAAAACAGAATCTGGTGCTTAATAGGAAGATAAAATAGGAAATGATAAAAATTGTCAATGTGTGTGACACTAGACACTTACTAAGTGCTGTATTACAGAAACACTAGGAGTAAAAAGGAAGACATACATGAAAGCATGTCCTACTAGTTGAATAACTATTCTTTTGCTCTGCTTTCATTAATTTACAGAGAATTGCCAAATTTTTATGAATGTTATTGGTAGATCTTAGGAGCTGCCTTTCCTATGGTTTAATGAATTTGTATCTGCAGAAGCACAAAATCTTCTAAACATACTAAGCAAGCATATCTTCAATATTTTTCATAAAAATGTGATATTAAAATAAATTTCATAGAAAATATTGATTGTGAAAATTTGAAAGGGAGGGTTGGCTTCCTGCTATTTATAGCTACTGATATTTCATAGGTGAATTTGAACTCACTAGTTTTATATAAATGAAATATAAAAAACACTTTGTTCAGCAATTTTAGTTCAGTAAAATAATATTTTCTCATTTATTTGTTCATTATTATGCACTTTTATGTGTGGTTTGTATTCCATGACACACAAGTAGAGGGCAGAAGATACTTGTATGAGTTAGTCCTCACCTCCCATGTTGGGCCAGCAAAAACTCAAGTTGTTTTCCATAAATCAAGAAAAATTATTTGTTGAGACATCTCACAAGTTATCTCAGCAAAGTGATTTCTGTTGCATAGTTTGAGAGTATAAATATTTCTTCTGAGGTCCATACATGACTCAGTAATTAATAGTGCTTAATGTCTTTTTCAGAGGACCTGCTATTTTATTAACTAGCATCCATGATGAGATACTAAATTGAATTGGTAAAAACAGAAGCCAGGCTAGCTGCCATAGCTCCTTATGTATGAGGCTTCTGAGAATCTGTGTTTCCTGACAGTTCAATGGCAGTGGGCCAGAGATATTTTTCAAAATAAAAATTGTTAGAGTGGAGTTGAAGGGTGTTTCTATTTGTTACTGCAAGCTAGCTTCACATAATTCACCCACAGTGACATGGACATTAAGATAAACTTTCTTGCTTGGTGTGGTTCAGATTTCAAGTGACTCAAAGTTGTTTTGATTTGCATTTCTTTGATGGCTAAAAAATTGAGCACTTTTTCAAGTGCCTTTCAGCCATTTGTAATACTTTTCCTGAGAATTCTCTTTATAGATATGAACCCCATTTTTTGAATGTGTTATTTCAAGTTTTGGGATCTAGTTTCTTGAGTTCTTTATATATTTTAGTGATTGGTCCTCTGTCATTTGTAGGGTTGATGAAAATCTTTTCCCATCCTGTAGACTGTCCTTTTGTCTTATTGACAGTTTACAGGGCTTTACATAAGCTTCTCAGTTTCAGGAGGTCTCACTTATTGATTGTTGTTCTTAGTGTCTGTGCCACTGGTTTCATATTTAGGAGGTGATCACCTGTGCCAATTTGTTGGAAGTTATTTCCTACTTTCTTTTTTATCAAGTTTAGTGTGGCTGGGTTTATGTTGTGGTCTTTGATGCACTTAGAATTGAATTTTGTGCAGGGTGACAGGCTTGGATCTATTTACATTTTTTTACACACTACCAATCAGCTATGCCAATACCATAGGTTAAAAAGACTATATTTTTCCCATTGGATATTTTGGGCCTCTTTGTTGAAGATAAGGTGTTCATAATTTTTGGGTTAATGCCTGCATCCTCAATTTGATTCCGTTGAACAAGTCCGCTTTTATGCCACTACCAGGCTATTTTTATTACTGTAGCTCTATAGTATAACTTAAAGTCAGGTATGTTGATGCCTCATGAGGTTCTTATTTGAGCAAAATTATTTAGACAATCCTGGCTTTCCTGTTATTCCAAATGAAGGTGAGTATTAATTTACACCTATGAATTAGGTTACAAATGTGTTACTACGTTGCTTTAATATGGTATGATGTGTTTTATATGTTATAGAGTTATAGAGGATAGTGTTCTGTGATGTTGGGAGATTGTTGACTCTAAAATGGCAATAGATAAACCTTTATGGATTGGATCTGGAATTCAGAAAATATTATTAAGCTTATAATTATGCATCAATCTGAGAAACCCAACATATTGATTTTCAAGGAGGTTGTACAAGTTTGTATTAAAACTAGCAATGAAGGAACATTTCCTTTGTTCCATGTCCTAGCAATTATGAGCTATATCATTAATGGATTGTATTGCACACATATGCATTTTATCTTAATTCTTTCTCATACAGCCTGTTCCCTTATACCTGCTCTCCTCTTTAACCAGATCCACGTAAGGTGATATCCCTTTTTTTCTTCAAGTTTAATGAGCATCTGTTAGAGTATATCCCTCTACTCCAGCTGTCTGTGGACTCAACCTGCACAATTCTTATCTTCCTCTGAAATGTCTCATGAGTCTCACAAGGTAGAAATTACAGCTCAGGGCCAGTTCTCTTAGGAAAAGATATCAAGAAAGAGAAAAAGATAAAATTGTAAAGTAAAGAAATAAAATACCAGGGGTAAGTGTGCTCCTCTATGATTAGGCTAGTAAAGTTAATGTAAACAAATTGAGTAAAACAGGAACCTGTTTTGCTCTCATTAGGAAAAAGTTGGGATGGCATAGCTCCTACGTGGAAAGTAACAAATTCTTAGTGACCTGTTACAAGTCCTTTAAGTATTGGAAAATGGAATTGTCAACCCTCAGATGACAAAAGCTGAAAGCACCTAAATATTCCACTAAGAGCTTAAGCAGATGACCTGTTCTGATGACAGATCTCCTGGATCTACTCAGACCAGTCAAGACAACCTAGCATCAGCATAGCTCTCCATCTTGTGCCATCTAATTCAGTGACTCAGAGTAACTGTCTCAGTGACAGGTATTGCAAATTCTCTTTACTATAATGATAAAACCCAAAAAATGAGAAAAGCTGAACTATCAGAAAGACAGGGAACAATTCATAGCCATTTCTCACCCATTCATCTCCTTGGGCTAAGAGGAATACATCCTATCTCCAAGAGTCTTCAGACTGACTGGGCATGAAGGCAAAGGGAGGAACTTCTGCATTCTCCTACCTTACATTTCTTTCTACAGCCAGCAATTGTAATTCCTGTATCAACTTTGCTTATGCTAGAATTATATGCGGAAGCCTGTCTCTGGCCTTTAACTCAAGAGATGATATATTTTATTTAAATAATCTGGGTAATATTGGATGCCAAAGTGTGTTTATTCCATTGCAAGTCTGGTCAATAGCCATGGGCCAGGCTAGGCTCACAATATAACATATAAGAGTCCCCTTAGACTAGTGCCCATAGAAGAGTCACAGGTGAGCAGATTCTAGCTCCTGGGTGCCTGTCTGGAGAATTCTTCTCAGATATTAGAGTACTACCCAAGGGTCTGATCTCAGACTCTTGCTAGCAAACAGATTCTAGGTATTACAGCTGTGAGGGGGCTCCTCCAGCGACCCCTAAAAGGAGACAATTCACATGGCCGGGCCCTGCGTCCAGATTAAACTTCATTAGCAGAGAAAGACTGAGGCCTTTGAAACTCAGACCCATGTACAGAGCAGCATCAGAGTATGAACAAGGGGACACATGGAGAAACATCATAATTTTATTCTTAATTGAAAACATAAATAAAATAAATATAAAAGATTCCTGGCTGACCTGAGCTCTCAGGTCCAGTTAAAATGGCTGGGGGCCCTCTGAAGAAAACTGTGCTCCCTTGCTCTCCAGCAGCTTTAGGATTTCAGGAAGCTGCTGACTCCACATCCCTCAGAGCTGCTGAGTCATATGCTTGTCTGGACCTGAATGTCTGGGCCAGTGCTTCCTGCCTGTGGTTGGTGCCCCTGTACCACTGGCCTTCTGACATGGGTATTTGTTTTATCACTAATTGTTTGAGTCTGTTATTGTACAATTTTGAATTTTGCTTCGAATTGGATCTGGTGCCTCCATCTTGGACTGCCCCTTGTCCAGCTACTTGGCATCCAGGTTGTGCATAGTCCCCAGGTTGTGCACAGTGCAGCAGTTCCCAGTCTTCTGCAGAGCCTAGGTTGCTTCCTGCCTTGTCCTTGGTTAGCTAGCCCCCAGAGCTGCACTCACCACAGAATTTCACAGCCACATGTGCATGCAAAGCTCAGGGCTGAGAGGTACATCATACACTGACCCATGTGCACATGCTGTATTTCTCCATGGTGACAAAGAGAATTGGATGTCCGTTATTATGGTATGGCCAAGGGCTCTTTGAGATCTTCAGACTAGCAAAATCTTTAGCACTCGACTCGAGGAAGGTTATCAGGCTGAAAAAAGAAAGAGAAATATAGAGCACAAAGAAAGATTAGAAATACACATATATATGGACTAAAATTGTCTACAGAAGAATATTCTGCTTGGCCAGTTCATGTGGAAGTGCTCTGAGAAGTTTCACCTTTCAGTTCACTCACTCAAGACTGTGTATAGCAATCCTCTCATTCTATTGCAAAAAGATAGTTGAGTGGCATGGGATTACCCTGTCCCATGCTTCAGACTGCAGCTTTTAAACAAAGCAGCAGGGTTTTTTTTTTTTGCCAGTTTTGGATTCTCACTGAAGACTTTCTTGTTAGATATACTGAAGCACAGACACAGGAATGATCAATTGTATCTCATTAAGTGAATAGATAGATGGCTCTGTGGTTAAGTTGATGAGGCAAATTGCAATGAGTGGATGGCTAGCTAGGCTAATATTACATGATCAAATTGAGCTGAATCACACAGCTAGGCAGCTGCCTGTCCCTACCTCTTGTTGCTGGTCCTGGAGTCCTGTGGTCTATTCTTTTTGACGTTTACGTACCTCTTTCAAGTCCACCAAGTGGTACTTGAGTCGAACCCAATCATACAGAAGTTTCTGCTTCTCCTTTGTCAGCCTGTCCACCTCTTTATTTAGCTGATTCTGCTCCATCTCTAGCCGGCTCTGGAGATCACTGGAAACATCAAAGGCATAATAAACCCTTGCAAGTCTCCTTATACCACCTGACTCCATGTCTCAGAAAACAAGTTCCATCCCAGGTTCCATCCATAAGTTCTAAGTAAGGTCCCCCATAGTCATTTAAGGACAAAACTAATGAATAGTTATTCCCAGAAATATTATACCTATTTCTAAGTCACCCAAGAGTATCAGAAATCCAAGTACCTTCAAAAACAAGATCAGTTCCTGACCTGTCCTAATGTGTTGTTGATAATGAAGAAACATCAGCAGGGAGTGGCAGTAAAAGACACAGAGGAGTACAGTTCCTACATGAATCAGCCCCTGCCCTATATGCCTCTTAAAGATGTAAATACTCTTCTATAAAGACTATTGGCTGTCCACATATGTGTAGTAAACACATGGCATCCAATGTCCCTTTCACAAGAGTCAGATTTTTGATACTCTGCATATCAGAGTTGGTAAAACAATTCATAACAATAGCAAATCACAGCTATAAATTAGTTACAAACACTGTTTTATAGTTAGGATTATTCAAACACTGATGAATTGAAAAAAAAACAAACCAAGGTCATGGCACCAGGAAGTCTAATAGCCCCTGGACTAGATGCTACTGAGTGTGGCAATATGATGAGAGAAAGAGCTCACAATCAATATAACCCTTAGCAAGATTGAGTAAATTGCCACATTTCCTAAATCTGCTTCCTCAGGCTTTTTGCTAAGAAGCACATAAGCTAGAAGCAGAGTTATAGACTCTGCAGTCTAGAGATAAAGTCAGAAGTGGTCATTGCACAATTCTGTCACCACCAAGACAAACACTTACCAGTAAAATCTTAGCACCTGTGTCTTATCACTGATATTCTCCAAGTCCTCAGTGTTCTCAATCTTCAAACTTTGTAGGTCTGCCAAGATCTTTTTATGTTCAGACTTGATCTTCTTATAGAATTGACTTGGCCTGTGGCAGGGCCTGACCCACAAAGCAAAAGACTTTATGAACATAATCTTCTAAAAGTATATCAGTTCACAGCATATTCTAGTCTGCGGGAGCCCACGAGATGCCATATTTAGCTTCTATTTTCTAGGTGTTCCTGGTGTTTAAACTTGCTAGCATGATCCCAAATCGGCAGAAGTTGAGTGTTCAGAGAGAAGTAGCTGAGTCTTACTGAGCTCCCTCAGGAGACCTGCTCAATGAACTTGGCATGGAATTCACATGAATCTACCATAGGTCTGGGCACAAAAAAAACTATGATAATATTTATGCTGTTATGAGTAGAAATTCTTATTCTTGTGGGTCAATGAGACTGAATAACATGATATCTTTATAAAATCTCCAAAGGCATTGCTAGGTAGTGTCTCTGTGAGCACATTGGTAAACTGTATTCTACAATTCTGCTTACAATAAACTTGTCAATCTGCAGTATAGACTTCAACTAGAAAATGTGATAAAAATAACTTTTCATATAAAATCATAGTCCTACTTATTGCAGTCTTGAGAGAGATGCATGCACAAACACATAGGTGCATAAATACAGAACCAGGTTGGAGAGAGAAAGGGACAGAGAGAAAGATTGAAAGAGAAGAGAGAATATTCTCAATATGACCCTAAATAAATGTATGTAGTTGTATCATCTCAGAGTGGACTAAGAGCAACATGAATTAGTCAAATCTTGAAGTAACATACTTAGATGAGGACACAGGCTTTTCTAGCTTGTACTTGGAACATGTAAATACAAAAACTCTTGCGAGGCAAGTGAAAAATTACAGCATGTTACAGCTCATAGTAGCCACCACTTGACAAGATCTCTTCAAATACATTCTGGAACACATATACTACTGCCTCAATTCCTGAGTTATGTGACTCAAGCCACAACTCTGGTTATCATCCAGAGGAACAGAATAATCTATGTCCCCACATACTTCTGCTCAGGTTTCAGGTTCTGCTTCTGGAAATCATTGAGAGAACTGAGGATGGACAAAGTTACACCTGAAAGTGATACCTTTATAGAAGCTCATTTCATAGATAAAGTTATCAAAGGAAAAATTGTAGTGAAAAACAGTCACCATACAATTTGAAACAGTAAATACCTATATTCCAAGGGTGCCTCAATCACAGAGATGAGGTGCTCTTCCAGGGCATTTATCTCACTAGTAAGCAGCTGCAGCTGTGTGGTCATGCTCTCAGTCTTCTGCTTCACCTGCCTTTTTGTGAGATTTACAGGGGTGCATGATGGCTCCTTGGAGTCCCCTGTGGATAAATAAACACAAATTTCATTGTGACAAGACAGAGGATAGACAGATTACCCTCCTTTGTAAGAAAATGTTTGAGAAAGAACGCACGCCTCTAACTCAGTGCCACCAAAAATAATTTGGCCTAGGATTTAGATACCCCCTCTGGGATTCTCATATCACCCATCTATCTCCCTGATGACAGATTAGTGTCTCTGCCAGCTGGTATTCTCTGCCTTTTTGGAAGTAGCTAAAGAGAGGCTCCCAGAAATTTTAACAAAAGTAGACCTTGCATTCAACTTGTCTGCGGAGTTCACTGGTCTGGGTTTAAAAGGCAAGATAATAGTGGCATACTTCACAAGGACTCAGGTCATTTAGAGACCAGCAAATATTCTGACAAGTCACTATAAGCACTTGGCTATTGTTAAAAAAAAAAAGCCATTCAGGGGCAGAACATGGTTACCAGACTCATTAAGTCACATCATTTACAACTCAAGACACACAGCAATGTTGGTCTGTACAAAAATTAAGTCACTGAGGGTAGAGAGATACCCTGCCTTGAGCTGGCCACACTTCAGTGGACCCTCTCTTTCTAACAATGGTCTCACTCTTTGAGCCACCTACTCTTACCCTCCTGTAGGATTGAAAGGGAAGAACTTCCAGCTATACAGTTTTGAAACTACTAATCTCTGGCCTCGGGGACACACAAATTACTACTCTAGAATCCTTACATTTCAAAGACATAGTAAGTATAAATTACAGATGTTCCCATACTCCCATGCCCTGAGGCCCAGTAATGGAAGATTAAACTCTGGCACACGTTCTCCAAATAGTTTCAATTCTCCTGCCCCAAACTTACAGGACTTAATGCAGCATCCTCTGAACCATTTCTTCCTTGATGATTTATGCTGAGGCTGAGGGCCAGCTTGTCCCTGCCTCTCTGTGGTCTCTCTGACCTCTCTATTCTCTCTTGAAAATAGCTTTCTCAATCTTGCCAACATGTTTGTGGGTGAACTATAACAGTTCTGACCAATCTCACCAAATACAGATGGTTTTGCTACAACACAGGTGACATCATATGGGTTCTACATTCTCCTGGATAAAACATAATGTTCTAAGAAGTGCCTGCTGATGTCATGATGTCATTGCAACCCTGCTTACCAGCTTTCTTGATAATTCACTAGTGGTCTGGGTTCACTTTCTGTGAGTAACATTTGGAACAAAAGGGAAATCATTCAGCACTCCTTCCTTAAAATCCAGGCATCTATATCTGATTATTTGAAAATCCCTTAGCAGTTCACATGTGGAAAACTGAGTGTTAATCTCCTACTGATATTGTATGTCCTTAAAATATAGTATAGAAATTTGTGTGAGCTATAATTCTCTACAAGTAATGACCTGCCTATTCCCAGAAAATTATAGACTTAATGATGGAGGCAGTACAATTTGAAAACAACTTCTCAGTAGTTATAGAAATTAATATTTTAGCAGATAATATGTAGGTGAATTGATTCACATTCATGATCACTAGTTTACATTGGCATATTTTTAATATTTATGTAACTATTACCGAACAAATCCAGTTTTTACAGTTTTTTTAAATATTTCATGAGAATTATATGCATAATGAATCGCCATTCAGAAAGAAGAGCTCAAACTCTGCTAGGAGGGGCCTCTTCTCTTTTGAGTACTCTTGATTCATTTCATTTAATAACAATTATACTATTATTATATTATTATATTAATATTGTTGTTAATAATATTAATTACAATATTATTATTAAGTTTCATTCTTGTAAATTTAAAGCCAATGAAATTTTTTAAGGATTAAGCAAATATTTACAACAGAGTAATTTTGGAGTGGATAGAACAAAAGATACTTATTTAGGTTTCAGATTTGTTTAAAACTTGTAAAAACAGAAACAAACATATGAGGGCAGCATAAGAAGATAAGAATCTCCATTCCCTCACTTCTTTTACTTGAAAACCTTAGTGATGGGTCAGATATGAGAACTCTCACCTTGCAAGGGCTCCCTAATATTTATCTCAGACCAGTTGAATCAACCAGCAGCCATCTCCCTGAAACATAAACTTCAAAGATTGAATGTAATGCCAAGAATGCCTTTAAAGGAGTAGCTAACATTGGATCTGGTTGTTTTTCTTGTTTCTGTTTTGACACAAAGTTACATGTGTCTGTGAATAGGGGAAGTTCTTTTTTCCAAAGGTTGATACTTTCTTCCTTGCCACTATGTAATAGGGGATTAGCTTAGAGCCTTTTCCTCTCCTCTTTGGAAGCCTTGAACTGTGATCAGTTCATAAAGTTTGAGGCATCAGTGTTTTATTTTAGCTGTTGTGTGTTGATTCCCAACACTACCACAACTCGATATGAAGTATGTATTTAATATCTTGTGAAGGGTATATATTGAGGTGTTGTTCATACTGTATTATTATAACACAAGCAATAGATATGCATCCTTTTTTATGTTAAATTATACTTGGGAGACTATGTGGACAATATGTTCTGTCCTACTATTATATTCATTTGTTAACTACACTTGGTTATTTCATTCTAAATGAAAAAAAAAACTTCCATTAAGAAATAGTGTGTACTACTTACATAAACAATATCTTTTCTTTTTTGAAAATTTTGAAAGATTGCATTACTTCTTTTAGAAATTTGTCTATCTTGATGTTGTGAAGGTAGGTTGAGGAACATTTTGAGTTTTTATTTTTAGAATCAACAATATTTGTAGCCCATCCAACTTTATAGACAAAAAAAGAACATATACATTCTAGTTGCTATATATAGGCATATTTTTCTAGTTTGAGCTTTCTTTAGTA
>PVIH01024068.1:0-23543 GCA_004025045.1 Sigmodon hispidus
AGTGTCGTATTTTTTAAGTTGAAATCTTTTAAAATAATTTGGTAAGAAATATATTATTACAAGTAAAAGTAGAAGAACTCTTGGGTGGAGATAACCTCTAAATGTGTAATCTTGGAAATAATCTTTTATTATTATTGTGAAAAAGTGAGTAAAATTGTGAACATTTATCTGATTAGACATTTTAGAGGAAAGAAAAAATTTTTTGTCTTATTTAGAAGTAAGGAGAACTTATGGTCAGCAGGTGTCGTAGTGCAGCAGCAATGGTGCTTGAACCTGGGTGGTGAGTAAGCCTCTGCAAATCCTACCAGGCGTGCACTCTTAGAACTGAGTCTCAGTAGCTCTTTTGTACTCAGATTTTTTTTTGGCTGTTGTGTCGAATATGGTGTAGGTGGGCGCTGAATCCGGCGGGAGTCTGCTGCGCGCGGGCGCGGAATTTAGGGGGTTTGGGGAATTTGCCCCACGTTGGGCGCCAAATATCACAAAATAAACTCGTCACCAATTAATATGTTTTAACTAAAATTTATTTTGTTATAAAAAAATAAAAAAGAGTTTAACAACACGTCAAATCTGCTGTCATACATAGCTGCCACGCGATCGAGCCAAAAAAACCGCCCCCTCCTTCCGCCGCCGCAGCCGCCACCGCGGCTGCGAGCGCTGCCCCAAAAGCCTCCTCTTACACCGCCGCTGCGACACTGCCTCAAAAGCCTCCTCTTACGCCGCCGCGGCGCGCGCTGCCCCACAAAACAATGTCTCTCTAATACAATCAAAAATTCCTACTACACAATAGTATGAAGAATACATATAGATCCATATCTATCACCCTGCACAAAATTCAAATCCAAGTGGATTAAATACCCCAGCTAAACTAAGCTTGATAGAAAAGAAACTTGGAAATACACTCTAACACATTGACACAGGTGACATCTTCCAAAATAAAACACCAGCAACACAGACACTAAGAACAACAATTAATAAATGGGACCTCCTGAAAAGAGAAGATTCTGTAATACAGAGTTCATAGTCAATGAGACAAAACAACAGCCCACAGATTGGAAAAAAATTTTCACCCACGCTACATCTGAAACAGGAATTATCTTTAAAATATATAGAGAACTAAATCAAACTTAGAGCTGAAACCAACACAATTGAAACCAAAAAAATAATCTATGAATCAAAGAGTTGGTTCTTTGAGAAAGCAAACAAGATGGATAAATCCTTATGCAAACTAACCCAAAAGCAGAGAGAGAATACCCAAATAAACAAAATCAGAAATGTAAAGGGGGACATAACAACAGACCCCCAGGAACTCCAGAGAATTATTAGGTCATAGTTTGAAAAGCTATACTCAACAAAAATGGGAAACCCAGAATTAAATGGACAGCTTTCTGTACAGGTACCATTTAAGAAGATTAATTCAAAATTAAATTAAAGACATAAAGAGTCCTATAACACCAAAGGAAATTGAAGCTGTCATTAATAGTCTCCCAAATAAAAACAGCCAAGCCCCAGATGGGTTCAGTGCAGAGTTCTACCAGACATTCAGAGAAGAGCTAATAGCAATACTCCTCGAACTGTTCCATATAGTAGAAATCGAAGGAATATTGCCAAACTTTTTTTATGAGGCCACAATAGCCCTGATACCCTAGCCACTAAAAGAAAATGAATTACATACCAATTTCCCTCATGAACATTGATACAAAAATTCCCAAAAATATTCTGGCAAGCCGAATCCAACAACATTTAAAAAAAGTTATTCACCTCTATCAAGTAGGCTTCATCCCATAGATGCAGGAGGGATGGTTCAAAATAAAATAAAATAAAAAACAGTAAATGTCATCCAACATACAAAGAAATTGAAGGAAAAAAAACACATGATCATTTCCTTACTTGCTGAAAACCTTTGACAAAATCCAACACTCTTTTCTGATAAAAGTCCTGGAGAGATCAGGAATACAGGGAAAATATCTAAACATAATAAAGGCAATTTACAAAAATCTGATGACCATCATCAAACTAAATGGAGAAAAACTCAAAGCAATCCCACTAATATGAGGAACTAGAAAAGGCTATCCCTTCTTCTCTTATCTATTCAACACAGTTCTGGAAGTTTTAGCTATAGCAATAAGAGAACTAAAGTCGATTAAAGGGATACAAATTGTAAAAGAAGTGAAACTATCTCTATTTGCATATGAAATGATTGCATACATAAGTGACTCACAAAATTCTACCAGGGAACTTCTACAGCTAATGAACACCTTCAGCAAGGTAGGAGGATACAAGATTAACTCAAAGAAATCAGAAAGCCCCTTATACAGTAAAAATAAAAGGGTTGAAAAGGAAGTAAGGGAAACATCACCTTTTATAATAGCTGCAAATAGCATTAATTATCTTGGTGTAAATATAATCAAAGAAGATTCAGATATGTCTGAGAACAATTTTATATTTCTGAAGAAAGAAATGGAAGAGGATATCAGAAAATGGAAAAATATACCATGTTCCTGCATAGGTAGGATCAACATAGTGAAAATTCAAATCTTACCAAAAGCAACCCACATATTCAATGCAATTTCCATCAAAATCCCAACACAATTTTATACATACCTTGAAAGAACAATACTCAGTTTTATTTGGAATAATAGGAAATAGGATTCCCAAAACAATTTTGCTCAACAAAAGAACTTCAGGAGGCATCACCATCACTGACTTCAAATTATACTATTGAGCTACAGTAATAAAAACAGCCTGGTACTGGCATAAAAACAGACTTGTGGATCAATGGAATCAAATTGAATACCCTGACTTTCACTTACACACCTATGAACACCTGATTTTTGACAAAGAGGCCAAAAATATTCAATGGAAGAAAGTATCTTCAACAAATAGTGTTGGCATAACTGGATGGTAGTGTGTAGAAAAATGGAAATAGATCTGAACCTATCACCTTGCACAAAACTTAAATCCAATGGGATCAAAGACCACAACATAAATGAGACCATCTTCAATCACAACCCTGCTACAGGCCATCAATGTAGAAGTGAAGCACTAGGTCATTGAGCTATGTTCTAGCCTTGAGCTCTTGTATTCAATGTCATTTTTTTTAAGTCCACTAATGAGTGAGTACATCCCTTGCTTCTCTTTCTGGGTTTGTGATACCTCGATCAGGAGGAAATTATCCAAACCCATCCAATTGCCTGCAAATTTTAGGATATCATTTTTTTCTTACTGCTGAGTAGTACTCCATTGTGTAGATGTACCACAGTTTGTTAATCCATTATTCAGTTGCGGGGCCTCTAGCTAAATATGTATTTTCTGAAAACATATGCTTCCAACTTCTTAATACAAACACTACTATATATAAATCATCAGTTAATTCCAACTTAGCAATATAATAGTATTTCAGAACCCACTCTCAACAAAAAAAAGATTGTCTAATATATAAAAAAGCATTGGAGTCAAATAATAGCATAGATTAAATGGATTTAACAGTTACTTATATAGTATTACACCCAAATACTACAGAATAAAAATTGTCTCATCAGTATGCAAGAATTATTTTGAGATAAATCATATATTAGGGTACAAGCATGTCTCAGTTAATTTGAAAAATTGGAATATATTTGTATACTAAATGCCACAGTGATACTATGTGAAAAACAACATAGTAACATAAGAATGCAAGCATATATTTATGAAGGCATATATATATTATAATATACTATAAACATATATATATATATTCATTCTTATCATTTTATATTGTTTTTCATATTATTTTTATATATACTAATATATATATATCAATTAAAGTTAAACAAATGGGACATTGAAGAAAGCAACAAGTAAATTAAAAATTGTTTGAAACTTGATGAAAATATAAACAATGTATTGAAACTTGTGAGCTAAAATTAAAACCATCAAAATAGGATAATTTATAATGCTAAAATTCTATATCACAAAATCATAAAACCCTCAAATAAATAACTTATTAATGTATTTCAAGGTCTTGGACAAACATGAACAAATCATATTCAAAGAAGACAAAACTGAAATAATTACATCAGGACAGAAATATACTGAAGAGAAACAAAAAATAAAATATTTTAATGAAATTATGAGCTGTTTCTTTGGAAAGATAAACAAGATTAACATTCTTTTCACAATTTACACAAAGTAAAAATAAGACAGGCAATAAAGAAATTCAGAATATTATAAGGAACTACTTTTATTATTGTATTGTACCAAATCAGAAATGCTAAAGTAAATGTGTAGATTCCCAGATACATAAGACCTGCTATAATTAAACCAAGATGCAATAAAGAATTTAATCTTATAAAGAGCAAAGTTATTTAGTCAATAGTTAACTTTTTCAAAACTCAAACATGTCCAGGTCCATATAAGCTCATAGAAGAATTTTTCCAGTCTTTTGAAGTAGAACTGAAATCAGTGGTTCTAACATTGTGCTATAAAACAAAAAATGAAGAAACAATTCCAAAGTCTTTTATGGAGTTATGAGGTTAGCATTATAGTAATAGCAGTATCCAATATAGATAAAAAGAAAAAAATTGGACAAAACAAATTCACACTATGTATTAATTACTTTAATACTGAGTTGTACAGATGGTTCAAAAGAAGTAAATTAATAACTAATTTATTATATGAATGAACTTAAGAATAAAAGTCCCAAACTATCTCAATAGAAGCTAAAAAGCCATTGATAAAATTCAACATGCCTTCATGATGAACACCATGGAGATATTATAGATGGGATGAGTTTATCTTGACATAGTAAAGGCTGATGCATCTGACAAATGCAGAGACAGCAACTGTCAAATAGAGAAAAACTACAATCTTTGACTGTATGGTATTGAAAAATCAAGTTGGAACCAGCCAGAAACTTCTTGAATATAGGTTGCTTTTCATATTGTTTTTAGGTGATGAGTAGTCTGCTAAAAGAGAAATGTTAACAATAGGCTTACCTAGATGCAAATTCTAGGAGATACAACAAAAAACCCTCCAGACAAGATTTGTCCACTAGTACAATAGTGACATATTGTTAGATCAATTAAAAAAATTCAAACTGAGATTTAATTTGAGATTCACCTCACAGGAAGATTTTATATATGTTAATATAAACTTCAGCAAAACTCCATGGCTAGGAAGTTCTTTGGCTATCGAAAGATATTTGCTACTTATCTGCTAACTGGACATAATAGCAATCTATCTTCTAAACATCTATGTTTTCCTCATTTTTCTCTTTTACTGAAAGTAGATTTTTTTTGCATACAATATATCCTAACTAATTTCCCTTCCCTCTAGCTCCAAATTCCTCTCCCTTTCTTCTCATCTCCAGATCCACAGCCTGTCCCTCAATGGAAAATAACTGGCTTCTAAAAGATAACAATCAAGTATGATGAAATAAAATGTAATAAGATGAAAAAGGTATAATATTAAAGTTGGTCATTATAACCCAATTAGAGGAAAAGTATCCCAAGAGTAGGCACAAGAGTCAGAGACCATCTTGTTCTCAAACTCAGAAGTCCCATAAAATTATTAAGCAAATATCTATACTATATACACAAAGGACCTGGTGAAGACCAGTGTAGGCCTGGTGTCGCTGTTTTAGTCTCTGTGAGCTCATATGAGCTTTCCTCATTTGACTTAGAAGACCTTTTTCTCCTGGTGTTCTCCAACCTTTCTAGTACTTACTATCTTTTCACTCTTCCTCAGCATTCCTTCATCTTTAATTAGAGGGACTCAATGAAGATATTCTGTTTCGACTTTTGTTCCCCATAATGTAATGTTGAGGGACTTGTGTTTGTTTTAATCTGCTGTCAGAGGAAGCATCTCTGATGAAGCTGATGAAGTCTACATAAGGCACTGATCATTGTATATTTTAGAATATCATTAGCAGTCATTTTATTGATACTTAAAAAAAATTAGACCAGTAGTGTTTAGTTTTACTCCAGAAATCTGGTCAATTTAGTCTCTGGTTTTTTTGTATAAGCAGTATCATGTGTGGGTTCCCGATGTTGGAGTGGATTGTGCCTTAAGTCAAATCAGACATTGCTTGGTTACTCTCACAGGTTCTGTGCTACCCTTGCCTTAGAATATTATGTAGACAGATCAAATTGTAGGCTAAAGTCATAGGTTTTATGGCTTTGTTAGTGACTACATTTCTCTTTCAGTAGTCTACAAGACACCTTCCCACACCAAAGCGGGGCAAACTTATGGGTAAAGGCATCATATAGGAATCAGCTTGATTTCTCCATACTTATTGAGGTGTAAGAATGTTGTACTAGGCAATGGGATCTCCATTGACAGTTTGGGTATAGCAAGCTTTTGTCTTAGCAAAAGCCTAAATTTATTATGGATTCCCACTAATTATCTCCTCTTGATGTCTCTCTCCAACTTGGTCACCTTATCTCAGCCCTTAATCCCAGAAGGTATCCTCTGCTCACCCTAAGATTGTTCCTCCTAGAGCCATAAGTAGGTTAAAGTTAAGCCCACACCTCTCCTACTGTTCCTGAGTTCTAATCTCTCCTAGTCGCATTCTTAGCTCTGTAGCAAAAAAACCTGCTTTGGTCTCTCATCTCTCTCTGACCCCAAAACCAATGGATCACAAAGATCTACTCCAATGTTTCTTCTCACAAGTATCCCAGCCTCCAATACCAGCAATAACTCATTGTGAACACTCCAGCTTTGCAGGTCAGAAAAACAGGCAACACATAGCCATCACACTTTCCACAAAATCAAGATAGGAAATAAAAACCAAGAACCAAAACAAATTTTCAACAAAACAAATCAAGAAATCAATACTTAGACCTATACTGAATGCCTTGATGCCATAGTGAAAACACAATCAATAGAAGTAGTAGGGACATGTAAGTTTCTATATTTGTACTTATATATCAATGTTGCTCTAAACCTTGGTTAGAGAAGTTTTTTTTTTTTTTGACATGGATAATGTTTAACACAAAGACTTAAAACAGATCAAATATCCAGCATAAATGGCTAATGAATAATTTTTTCTCTAATAGATTCAATATATAGTCTTTTAGAAACATTTATTTGTGCATTTTTAATTCAGTTTTATACTATGTATCCTAATTATATACACTCACTGTCTATTATTATTCCTTTTTAAAATATTTTAATTTATTTCATAATTTATCAGAAGGCTTTGACTAGCAAAGATCTCTAGCCTCTAATTTTGTAATATCCTTTGTGAAACTCTCTTCAAATAACATAACTGAACATCCAAATATGATTGTGTTCACTCCACAAATGAGTACTTATAGATAAAAACACCCGGATCTTATGTGACCCAGTCACTATTCTTTCTTGCTTTACAGTGACTCAAATTTAAAGAACATGTCATGTGATATCCCAATACAGATATTTGGATTAGGAAGAATTAAAATTGAAAACTATCAAAAATTTGTTTAGATAACTCTTAGCTGTCACCATCTATTCTTACAATTTTATAACTTAGGAATTTCAAAAGAAATACTCTCTTTAAACTTCAGAGTGGTGATGCCTGAGCATGTTCCAGATAATGTAAACCTATAAATATCCTTATAAGAAAATCCTACTGGGTTAAGAAAGCTTTGTATAAGACATTTGAAAGCTAAGATATATAACTGAGATTATTAAGTTATATTAAACAAACCACAAATGAAATTTGAAGCAGATTATGTATTTCTTTCTATTTTAACAATGCTTCTGCTATCAAACATATTTTCTTCAAAGAATATTCCTTGACAATTTCAAAATACTTTTTCTCCTCTAAAATATGTGCCTGCATTCACCATTTAAATTTCTTTCTTATGCTATATGCTGTGCATCAATGTTATCAGTTCTCAACCCTCAGCAAAACAGACTAATTCATGATTTGTTTCTCTAAGTAAAGGGAACAATTAAATCAAAGAGTTTATTTATTTATAGGAAGTCAGTTCAGTGGGAACAGAAAAAAAGTATTGCTACCTTTGCTTAGCCAAAATATATTTTTTGCATGTTCTCCTTGTCTTTGAAGATGATCAAAGAAAAATAAATTACAAACTGTGCACTTTCTAAAATTGTCATGATAGGGAGTGCTTACTATTCTTCAAAAGGACAAGAGTTTAATTCCCAACACACATTGAGTTGTACAATATGTTATATAAATTCAGCTCTGGAAAGTCCATTGCCTTTTTCTGGTCTCTATGATCATTTGTAGGCATGGGCAGTTGCCCCATACAGAAATATACATATACATAGATATAAAATAAGTAAGTGGTTTCACAAGATGAAAAATATATACACAAACTAGAAATGAAACACACAGACAATAAAGGAATTTTGAACAGGATATTAGAGGTAAAAGGAGGTGAAACAAAGTGGAAGTGAACACAGTGAGCATTTTTAGCACTGAACAACCAATTATTTGGTTTGCTAGTCCCTAGGGAATATAACTCTTCTACTTCCAGCTTTACTTGATTGTAAATCATTGCTACATATCTTCTAAGATTAGTAGTTACCAAATTTATTACCATGGTTCAATTCTCGGTCTTCTGCTTTTCTATCATATCAGTACACCCCTTTCAATTTCTGTCATTGTTCCAAGTGGTTATGTAGTGTTTACAACCTTTATGCTTGTACTTAATAGACAAAAATGATCAAAAACTATTTTGGCCTTAAAAGTTGGCACTGTACCTTGACATTAATTTCTAAATAGTTAGAAGCACTGAGAGGTTGCCTCTTCCCTCTAAAGCCCTAAACATTCTACAAACTTTCATGGCTATATTCAATGTTTCTTGGCTAAAAATACAATACTTAGAAATTACCCAAAAAATTATCATAAATGAACACCTTAAATCAAATAATCTCATCAAAATAGAGTGTTCATTTTTCAAAACTTTGTTAGATATGACAAAGTTTCATGTTAAAGAATCACAAATTTATTATTGTAGATTTTCTAAAAGTTTGGACTCCGCATTAAGTTGTTTTGTTCTCCTTGCTGTGTCAAGAGGCTGGTATTAGGGTATATATTTGCTACAATGATATCTGAAGCATGAGGCCCATTTCTAAGCTCACAAATCTTGCTGGCAGATTGTGTTTTGATGAAATCATAGTGCTAAAGTTTTCCCTTGTTTGATGCTAGCATGAGGTCAAGTTGGTGTTGCTCCTGTTTTTGATAAACTATACATTTATAGAGAGCAGTGATTTTTAAACTCCCTAATGCTGTTACCTTTTAACACAATTCCTCATGTTGTGGTGACCCTATGACAAAAATATCACTTTTATTGCTTTTTTATAACAGTAATTTTGCCACTGATATAAATATCTGATATGCAGAATATCTACTTGCATCCCCTATAAAAGGGTCTTTTGACCCTCAAAGTAGTCATGACCCATAGGTTTAGAACCACTGATAAAGACTAATATTCTTGTAATCAAACAGAAATGCTGACTGGTTCATAGGTGACACTCTGGTCCACAACAGAGTAAGTATGAGCAGACAACATTTTTCTCCCCCATTGGACAATAAATCCATATAATTTCTGGTGAGAAAATATAGGCGATCTATATATATTTTTAAGGAGCTATAATAGGTTTATTAAAAGAATGAGTGGGGGACAGAAGGGGAAAGAAATAAAAAGGAAGAGAGATATATGGGGAAGGAGAGGGAGCAGAGGAGAAAAGGGAGGATCTGTCATGTAGTGGGGCTGATTAAGGACTGATCATGCAGACACACCTTAGGCCTCTGCAGGCAGGGGCATTGCCCAACAACTAACAATCCACACTTTGTTAATATATAAAAAAAACCCCACAGGTTTTGTTTGTCTGTATAACTGTGTAAGGATGTCAATTTTGGGAATTACAGATAGTTGTTAGCTGCCATGTACATGTTGGGAATCGAACTCTGGCCCTTTGCAAGAAAAGTCAGTGTCTTTAACCTTTTTGCCATGTCATCAGCTCTCTCATTGGTGGGCTAAAATAGCTCTTCTGGAGTGGAGACATTTGTGTCATGGGACTGCCCTTTTGGCCAGGGTGACAGCCCAGTGGAGGGTTCTGCTGTGATAGCAGCGGTGGCACCGGGCTGGAGCGAACAGAAGGCAGGGCTGTAGCAAGGTCCGAGCTTGGGAGGTGCCAGCAGTGGCAAGGACTGCCTAGAGTGACAGATGAAAGTGTGTGCATAGCAGCGAGTCTGGTCACGAGCATCATAGGCATTTGTGTTGGCTTGGCAGCAGAGTACTCCATACACTGGTGCGCCAAGTCTCGCTTGACACTGCATACAAGGAGCTCTGGAGAGATGCCCTGCTGTGTCGGTCTAAGGCATCGAGCAGAAACCTGATGAACTTTATTTTGGATAAATATGGCTCTTTAGGTTTGGGAGGTGAACAGTTGAATTTGGAATGTGGAAGTTGTAGAGAAAAAGTGGAAGGTGACAGAAGAGTGGAAAGGGGGAGGTTTAGAAATTAAGAGAAGAGATGCATAGAGGGAAAAAAAAAAAAAACCTCTTCTATTTTTGCCTTACGCTTGCTTGGAAAGTTAGCTGTCCCAAAATAGAGTAAGGCTAAGTAGCTATAGAGTCTTAAGCACACATCTTAGGGGTCGGGGTGGAGGAAAATTTTTTGATGGCTTATTCTCCACTATTGAGACCTAAGGGGGGGTCAGGAACTCGCCAAGCCTGAGCTATCACCTGGCTGAACAATCCCTTAGGGAAGCGTGTCCACACTCAATCAGTCTGTCAACTGTCAGGGTAGCACACTTGGACAAGGTCCCAAAACTACTCCAATGCCCTAAGCTCTAGTCAGTGCAAAAGGGTAAGCTTCAGGGATGCACATCCAGCCACACAGCCTGTGTTCACACCCTAACACTAGGTGTCTGCCAGCAAAAGCACCCAGGGAAGGCATCAGTGTATAATCCTGCAGATAAGTCCATGGGAGGAACTCAATGTGGGGGAAGCCAGGAGTGGGGGAACACTTAGCAATTGAGGCTGATGATATGTGACTGTATGCTGTGACTGAACAAATGGAAGGGCAAATCTTGGCAGCAACTGCGCCTCTTGGGTGAGGTTTTCTTAGATTATGTGCACCTAAGTCTAAGAAGAGAGGCCTTTCAGGGTTTGGCACCAATGTATGTATTTTGCAAGTGGAAGCACATGCTATCACACTGCCAAGGAGCCATATTAGATTTATTAAAAGAGCAGGTGGGGGAGGGGAAGACAAAGAAAGAGAAAAGAAAAGGGGGGAGGAGAGGGAGCAGTGGAGAGAAAAGGGGGTGATCTATATTTCAATTTAAAGTAAATTGCCCCCAAGGGGTGAGTTCTAATTGCAAATGGGCTTTGGGTTTTTCTTGGCCTTAAGTTCAGATTGGTTCTGCCAATAATTTATTGATGATTTGATTTCATGGACTTGGGTTGCTCAAAGCATACAATGGCTTCTTGCTCTCTTTGCTCTTGATGTTTCACAAGGGAAACACTTGGCACTGACAGAGAAGAGTGTAAACCCCACTATGAGGGCAGACTTTTCATAGGAGAGCAAATGGTTGGTAGAAGATTAAACTGAGCAGATAGCAGAGCCCAGTGGTACTTGTACATCACTGTTCATAATCAAAGACTGTCAGGATAAGAATTCACACAGGACAGAAATTGGAGGTAGGAGCTGATGTAAGAAGCCATGGAGGGTGCTGCTTTAATGACTTGCTCTGCCTAGCTTGCTCAGCCTGTTTTTTGTTTGCTTACTTGTTTTGGATTTATTTATTGAAAATAAGTTTTTCTCTCAAATAATATATCACAACCACTATTTGCCTTTCTACTATTTCTCCCAGTGCCTTCTCCTCACTTCCTGTCTCTTCTGAAACCACCCATCCTCCATTTTGTCTTTTGTCTTTAGAAAAGAGAAGGCCTCTGAGAAATAACAGCCAGATGAAATAAAACATAATACAAAAAAAACAAGGTGAAACTTTCCTGTAGAGGCTAAGTGTCCAAAGAGCAGGCTAAAGAGACACAGAGACACACACTCCCACTGTTAGGAGTCTCACAAAACACCAAAACTACAATAGCCATAGCATATACACAGAGCCCCGGGGTGCAGACACTGGCAGGCTATGTGATTGTTGTTCCAGTATCTCTGAGCTCATGTGAGCCATGCTTATTTGATTTGCTGAGCAATGTTGTCTTGTTGCCCACCACCCTCACAGGAGTTCATTTTAATCTACTTTAGACTGCTAGTCATTACTCACCACATGGTTCTCTTTATAGAATGATGGAACATATATTTAAAAACCAGACAGAGTTTTGCTCATGTGATTAAATTATTTTCAGAAACTATATGATTTCTTTTGAGTGATCATTTCATTGAGCCAGACCTAGTTATTAAAATTATTCTTTTTGATTAAGTTAAAGTTAAATGATCTTGAATTGAATCACCAATTATGTGAATATAAGAGCTTCCTTTTAACAATTAATATGACATAATAAGATAGAATGTATCACTTGGTTGACATTTTCTAACTCAAGGGGAAAAGATAATATACATCTTGTACACCAAGGAAAAGAATCTCAAATATTCTCTTACATTTTACTAAACCAAACAAAACAAACTGGGTGACCAAGAGAGAATAAGGAAGTGTTCCTAAAGCTAAAACTTATTGAAGGTACTAAACCAAACAAAACAAACTGGGTGACCAAGAGAGAAAAGAAGTGTTCCTAAAGCTAAAACTTATTGGAGGTACTTAAAATGAGAACAAAGATTGAATTTAATATTTTTAGATTTTCATGCATATTTTCTGAATACTAAAATTATTTCACGAAATAAATACTTCTTAAAAACAGTATCTCTATAATCATTACTTCATTGCTCAGTATATACTTCTCAAAATTATTTAATTCCACAGATATTGGAAGGAAAATGATTATTATTAAAGAAATATGTGTGTGTTTCACTTGCTAGTAATAATAGGGCTGTTGTAGGTAGGATTTTACTGTTGTAAAGAGATGCTATGATCACTGCGCCTCTTATATAAGAAGACATCCATTTAATTGGGGCTGCTTTACAGTTTCAGAGGTTTGATTCCTTATTATCATTGTGGGACATGCCATCATGCAGGCAGACATGCTGCTAAAGGAGTTGAGAGTTCTACACCACGATCCTCAAGCAACAGAAAGATTCTATAACACTGGCCATGGCTTGAGCATATATGAAACTTCAAAGCCAACTCAACAATGACACATTTCTTCTAACAAGGCCACTCATACTCCAGCAAAGCCACCCCTAAAATTGCCACACTGTGTGGGCAAAGTATTCAAACACATGAGTCTAGCTATACCTTTGCAAACCCGCACAAGGTTGTACTTGATATCAGGTATTCTTAGGCTGTTGCATTTCTGTTAGGGCCATGGGCCTTTATTTTTCTGTGCAGTTGTCCTCAGTGGTATATTTAGATTATAATTACATATACTTATAAGACATAAAATGAATGTTTCTAAAGGGCCATCTCATAGAACATAAAGTAACTCAACCTATTTAAAGACTAAGCATAAGATTAATTGTAAATGCATCAAAATATTTATAAAACTATAGAATATAAAGCATACCTGCATTATAATATATTTTTTTGTTTTTTCATTTAAAAATGGAACTTGAACTACTTGTGAAAAGAGAAAGAACAGAACATCATTTGGTATTTATAAATGCTAGAACAGATCATGGTACACAATAAAAATAGACTATCAACTGATGTTTGTTCAATTGTATTTTTTTGCAGATTCAACTTCAAATTACTTTTATTATTCCTTTTCAATTGCAACTAGACTCTGCTGGGCTAGACATCCCTCAGTTTACCATGCAAAGTCTTCTTAATATCACAAATTAATAAAACCAGTCTGGAATATCAGAGTACAGATCCACCCACAGTCAAGTCACCAGGTCATAGAGTAGTAACTCACACCTTTAATCCCAACACAGGGAAAGACCAAGTGGTGATCTATATCTTTAATCCCATAAATGCATAATCAAAGATCTTTTTGTGTTTCTGTGAGTTCAAGGCATAACCAAACAATAGTGGTTCAGACCTTTAATCCTAACTCTAGGATTATGATGCAGAATTGAACACAGAAATGAAACAATTTGGCAAAGAAGGTATTAAAGGCAGGTATTAAAGGAAGACAGAGATTTACTCTGTAGAAGGGACAAAGAGCCCCACAGGGCTTCCATGTCTACAGTGTGCACTCTGTTCATTGGTACAATTGCTGTTTCTGACTGTTGTAGTGCTGTTCATATGCTCACTCCTGACAGGTTTCCTGTCATTCATTCTTATGTGTCACTCAATGTTCTCCAGTTTCTCACTAACATGAACCTAATCTGGGAAAGCTTAATCAAGAAGACCTTTACTGGCTTGGGAAACTGAAAAGGTCCAGTTGAGAACTTGAAAGGAGGAAGTAGGCCACAGATACTTCTGTAGGGGCTTCTCAGGTGCTGGTTCACAGTGCTTAAGATCCCAAGCTGTTCAGTGGTTGTGGTTTGCAGCTTGGACATGCTTTGCTTTTTTGTTTGTTTGTTTTGTTTTTGTTTTTGTTTTTTTTTGCTTTTTTGATTAGAGTATACTAAGGAGTGAGTACATCCCCTGCTTATCTTTCTGGGTTTGTGATACCTCGCTCAGGAGGATATTCTCCAAATCCATCCATTTGCCTGCAAAGTTTAGTATATCAATTTTTTCTTACTACTGAGTAGTACTCCATTGTGTAGATGTACCGCAGTTTGTTAATCCATTCTTCAGTTGAGGGGCATCTAGGTTGTTTCCATGTTCTTGCTCTTATGAATAATGCTGCTATGAACATAGTTGAGCTAATGCCTTGGAGGAGCAAATGTTCATATTTAGGGTAAATGCCCAATAGTGGTATTGCTGGATCCTTGGGGAGATGTATTCTCAGTTTTTGGAGAAACTGCCATACTGCATTCCAGAGTGGCTGAACAAGCTTACACTCCCACCAATAATGGAGGAATGTTCCCCTTGCAATGCATCCTCTTCAGCATAGTCTGTCATTTGGGTTTTTAATCTTAGCCATTCAGACAGGTGTAAGGTGGTGTCTCAAAGCTGTTTTGATTTGCATTTCTCTGATGGCTAAAGATGTTTTCAAATGCCTTTCAGCCATTTGTAATTCTTCTGCTGAGAATTACCTTTTAAGTTCTGAAACTCATTTGTTGATTGGGTTATTGAAAGTTTTCAGCTCCAGTGTCTTGATTTACCTATATATTTTAGAGATTAGTCTTCTTTCACTTGTAGGATTGGTGAAAATCTTTTCCCATTCTGTAGGCTGTTTTGTCTTATTGACTGTGTCCTTGGCTTTACAGAAGCTTCTCAGTTTCAAGAAGTCCCACTTATTAATTGTTGTTCTTAGTATCTGTGCTACTAGTGTTACATTTAGGAAGTGGTCACCTGTGCCAATACTTTAGATGGTATTTCCCACTTTCTTTTCTATCATGTTCAGTGTGGCTGGGTTTATGTTGAGGTCTTTGATCCACTTGGATTTGAGTTTTGTGCAGAGGAACACCTGACCCAGTCATGATGTTAGGAAGAGGAAAGCAGATTTGTCTCGAATGGAAGCTGAAATAAGCCATCTTGGGAATTTGGAACCTCCTGCCCTTGTGGGGAGGAGATAAGGAAATGGGGAGAAGACAGTGACTGGGAGGAGTGGTAGGGGAAAGGGAGTTTGAGCAAGGGGATACATAGATAAAAATGAAATTCTATTCATAATAATAAAAAAAAAAAGAAAAAACAATTAAAAAAAGAAAGCGAAAAAATATGTTGCATGGCCATGTACATTATAAAAAAATTGTATTTCTCCTATAGATAATCTACATTTGTTAACAATTGCACTTATGTCTGCTAGCAAATCTCTTTTACCACATAAAATAATTACTATGTAATATATAGATGCAGATATAGCACACAAACGAAAATCTGAAAAATATTCTTTAAGATGCTAATGAGCTGAAGATGAATATTTGAAATGCAAATCCTTGAACATTTTAAAGTATTATGCAAGGGCATACTATAAATAGAAGTTCTGAAAGTGCACAGAGAGTATGGTAATCCTGGTTCTGTTATGGGGCTTTGAATAAGTTGTAAGCCCTGATTGGCTTTTTTAGTTATATGTAAGTATTCAATAGAAAATACATTCTTCACTTAATTATGTTACTTTTGGTTGGCATTCATTCAAGAACAATGAAAAGTATAACCATTTATATTTTAAATGTTGGGAGAAGAGAACTACAAATATAAATTAAATATGGATTGTTCATAGGCCAAGACTCAATAAATTAGAAAAAAAAGAACAAAATTATTTTAATAATTTTAGTTTTAGGAAGGTAGGAGAGAAGTCTTCAAAGAACAGTGAAAAATTTATATATCAATGTTAAATGAGAAATATTAAAGATAAATTAATAATTCTATAAACTGAGTGGTAATAAAGATGTTATAATCTAAATATTGACTACTTAAATATTTTCATGTTAAATTATCAAACTAAATTTTAAAACTTAACTAAGCTCATTTTTTCTAAAATCTGTCATATAGAAAGTTCTTTAGTTTAAAAAGTTCATATAAATATTATAATAAAAGTCAAATCACAAATCCAGTTAATTGTGAATATAACAAAGTGGTGATTATATGGAAATTAATTCTTACATTGTTGTGGATCTTAGTGAGACATCTATATTTCTTATTCTATAAATGCTTTTAATTTGTATCTAATCATTTTGTGAAATGATTTTCTCCCAAAGATAAATGTAGAAGTTTCTTTGCCCTTTTCTGACTATTCATCATTATTATCTTAGCAGATCAAAATTTCTAAAAGGATCCAAGACACAGCAACATATTTATACACAATAAAATATTGCTATTATTGTGATATAAAAATAAAAGTGCTTCCACTATCAGTTACAACTGAACTTATCTATTAAATTTTTTTGAACATAAAATATTTAGTTTGGTTAAAAAATTATTATTAAATGTACAAATTGTTAAAGTTTGAGTGAATTATACTCAGAAATATATTATCTACCTAAAAAATTAACACTAGTCGAATTTAAAAATAAGCTCAAGAAGGAATCAAATGTTTTTATTCCTTATTAAGCCAAGAATAGTAAACCGCCTGACACAAATAATGTTTTGTTTCATGAAGAAATAAATATTTTCACTAGTCCATAGTAGGTTACATATTTGTTTAAAATGTCAGAGATATTTTAGGCCTATTTCTTCATGTGTGCTTAAGAATATGGAAGATGATTCCCTGTTGTAATCGGTAATTAGACTTTATATAAACATATTACATTTTATTGTGTGCTTCTTATGCTCTTAAGTTATCAAAATATTTGGAAAACTTAAGATACAGAAGAGTGTACTTTATCATAATCTAGGCAGGTCCCATGTCCCAAACCAAGGAATCAATACCAATATTCTGTCAAATTCAAAGTTTGTTTGTTATAATTATAAATTAATAAATTTGACTAAGATACAGGGGAGAAATTTATCTTTGAATTTTTCTTTATGTATTTTTATTTTAACTGGTAGTCTATAACTATAATAATAATTAAAATTAAAATGTTTTGTGTATGTGATAGTGTTTGTGTATGTGTGTGTGTGTGTGTGTGTGTATGTTTGTGTTCTCATGTGACTGACTGCATGTGGGGATCACCAACTAATATCACATATTTTCATTGAGAAGTAAGGATCATGATTTAAAAATTTAGGTATATAAGTGTTAGTTATCTCTTCAGCCTCAAAAGGTAAAATATACTTGCACTTTTTTCCTTTTTTAATTTTATTTTTATAGAATAAAGTCTCATTTTTTTAATCCATGTATCACCTTGTTCTAATTCCCTAAGACGCCATCCTTTTCATGTGAATTTTGAAAATTGAAGAGGAGTTGTGATGCATACAAAAGCAAGCATTTTGCCAACTGATGCATTTCCCCAAACTGATAATTTCTTTTTGATAATCTATCTAGATTATCTCTAGAACAGCATTAACCATCTATATAGCTCAGTGAAATTTAGGTTTTTATATTTTATATACTCTAAGAAATAAAGCTTGCTTGAGTATCAGAGGACAGATCCAGACGACCAGTTAGACATAGAGGTCAGGAAGTGGTGGCACACACCTTAATCTCAGCACTTGAAATCTCATGACTTTGATCACAGTACTTGGAAGGCACACATACCTTTAATACCAGCACTATGGAGGTTGTGACAGGAAGTGAAATGACAAGGCAGAGAGAGACATATAAGGTAGGAAGATACAAGAGCTCAGTCTTTTCAGTGTGAGGATTCTGTGGAGGTAAGAACTCTCTGGTGGCTGACTTCTCAGCTACTCTGATCTTTCAGCATTGACCTTGCTATATGGCTCTGTGTTTCTATTAAGTCCATTTAGGATTCATGCTACATTTTTTTTTAATTTAACATTTGTACCATTCCTCTTATTTGTGTAATTGTGCTCAATTTTGTATTTGGAAAAATATCCCCAGTTTTAGCTTTTTTTAAAATTGCATATAATTCATTGATATTAAGATCAGCTCAATAACAATCAGTTCAATAACACTATCCACTATGTTAATCTTGGATCATCAGAATAAATTTAGGCTTAAGGTTTTTCTTGTGTTGAAAGACCATTTTTTTTTCTTTCCATTTTTGAATTGAATATCACTTTGGACACTCCATTTAATATATACACACACAGACCCATAGGTTTTTTTTTTTTTAGGAATTTTGATATTTTTAGTCAGAATGTACTTTATCATGTGAAAGTTATAAGTTGTCCCACACCTAATAAAGGCAAACTGGATACATATAGCCTTGTCTTTTATAATGGTTACAAATATATAAATTCTTATATTAAAGAACTATGTCCATAGTTATTATTCTCTTTTGTGAATGTGAAAACTGTGTATAATTTGGAAAAAATTTCCACTCTAGAAGTTGTAAAATTTCTTTCATAATTTTGTTGACCATTGTTGATGGTCAGATAGCCTGAGTGCTTATATATAGATTCTGTGTTGCCAGATAAAAGATATAGTCATTAAAAGACATCATTTGTCTTTTTAATGATACTGTGTTCTTCAAAACAATCACATCTCATTTTTCAACCTAGATCTCACTCTGACATTTCAAATTGAACTTTCTGCTGAGTGAAGTGTTAAAACATAGCATAGATTGTGGACAAGAGACTGGCAGGAGTGTAGGAAGGGAAGAAGAACTGTTTGTGGACTGGAAAATGAATAAATTAATTAATAAAAGTAATTTTAAGAGAAATAGATTTAATAATCATCATTATTAATTTCATAGTCTTGGCTACGATTGTCTTTATATGCTGTGAATGTGAATACCCACTTTTATGTTTCAGTTTACCTTGTTTATGAATCACATTCAACCTTTCATCATCCTTGTCAGGTGCTTATATTACTCCAAACAAAGCTATGTGGTTCAAAAAATTTTACAATTAATTTCCCAGAAAAATCCCACCTAAGTTTTTATTCCCATGAGATATCATATACTTTATATTGGCCCCTTTCTGCAGTATTTCACTGATTCTCATGATCAATGAAAAGTTTGATTCCTATATGTCAACCATAAATTAGGTGCTGTTTGTATTTACTAATTGTATTTACTAGTGAATATAGTAGTTAAATAGATTTTATAGAATTAATAGTAAACAGAATTGACTAGTCATTGAATTTGAATAAATTCCATCAACGAAACAGGAATTTAGTGAGAGGGCAACTTTTGGTCTGAGAACAAAATGTAACACAAGATTTTAAAAAGAGCTGATAACTTAAAATAAAAGAGAATTTCAGATTAGCTGGTATACTCAGACTCAGTGGTTTTTCAACAGGATAGGATGCTTTTTCCTGCTTGGGTTTGAAACTGTCCAGTGTGCCTCTCCTCTTCATATATTTTACAAAGCACAATATTACATTGCACATACTATGATTCCACAGGTGTCATTTTCAGGATTTATGTTGGATTTGATTCATATCAGTATAAGAATTTTTTAGTATAATAGAAAACTTATAGCGTTGATTCTAATTACCATTACACAATAAACTCTTTGCCTAGCAATTCACAACCAAAAGCTATGCTCAAAGTCATGTTTCAGTTTCTCCTTAAAGCACTTTTCTGCCATTTTGTCTTGTAGTTTTCTACTTCAACTTTGCATACTGTAGTTGGTAATAGTATGTAATGACTTTCAGATAAATAATCATTAAAAGGTCAAATATATTATATTTGGAAAAGTAAAAACTCAGAAAGACTGATAAACTGAACAAACACCAGTTTTTTTTTCTTCTTTATTTTGTATTTATCAAAAAACAGTAAAATGAATTTAAAATGCTGAAAAGTTAACAATAACTATAAAGAGGATAAGAATCATAAGCATGGCTTATCACGGGTGATAATGCAAATAAGATTGCTACACATATATTTACTTTGTGTTCAGCTTTCCCTCTGAATTTTTTTTTCCATTCCTGTATATCCTTATTCAAGGTCCCTCCCCCCTTCCACCACATCAGGTCATTTTTCTTCTCCACAACTCCCCATCCCCTCTCTGGGCAGGAAGCAGACAGTCCTATGGTCCCACTGACCCAATAATGTTTGGATCAGTCTCCACTCTTGGCCAAATCCAGTTTTGTCCATCCTCCCACAAGAGTGAGTCAGGTGTTCCTATAGATGGAGTGGGGTCCAAAGGGTCAGTCCAGGGACAAACACCAATTTTTAGCTGAGTATATAATTAAGAAAATAGACATTTATTTTATGAAACAAGGTGGTCTATAACTCAAAAACAAGAAAGAAGGAAAAATGGGAGCTGAAGTTAATATGTAAAAATAAATAGCATCATAAATTGTTCTCCCCCAAAAAACTATTTGTCTTTATTTTTTCAGTTTAAATAATCACTCTCAAATATAAAATAATTTGAAATTTTTGCATTATGGCAATATCTTTACTCAAGTGAAAAATTAGCACTTTAAGGGACTTCTAAGACCACAGTGAAATGTTTCCTCTAACAATCTCCTCACTGTTAAATTGGATTCACTTTCAAGTCAATCTCCATTCAGGCAAAATTACCACATGTAATTAGCTTACACAGAGACTTGCTCTAGCCAAATTAGGCTGTCACTTTATATACAAAGTATATTCTTGTGCACAGGGTCAGAGACCCTCATAATTATAACTGCACAAGATTTCGCTAATGATAATAATACCCTTGTACTTAATGGAGCTGAGGTTTAGTTTTAACTAAGAATTAGAAAACCCAGAGATAAGGTTAAGAAGAAGGATAGATAGAATAAAATTCCTTTGGAAGCACATTATTCTTGACCCACTTTTAAATGAATTATTTTTCTGATAAATTGTTACACTTTTCAATACTATGCCTTGAATATCTTCTAGCATCAATAATCAATAACTGTAAAGCACAAATTAATTTATAGTAAGCATTTTGAAGTAACTGAATTTGAAAAAATTCATTGGGATTAAATGACATGAGGATATTTTATATTTTGTGGTAAAGAGCAATGTAAAGTTGAAACAAGCCATGAAATAGAATACTTTTTCTTTAAATAAAAGACACTTCTGAAATATGGTATGTATTGATTATAATGCATATGACATAAAATAAAAACAAAACATATGAAGGTTGAAGAAGCTTTGCATTTATAGTCAACAAAAATAACTCTTAAATATGTTTGCTTTTTGAGTCAGTTAGAAATCTTTTACAAAATAACGTTTATTTAAAACAGAACAAACAGAACCATAATTGTCTACAAAGATTGAGTGCCAGAAAATATGTAAATATGAGAATGATGATGAAGAGAAGCATCATTTAAATAAATAAATACTGAAAGAATACAATACTAAGAGAAAATAATCATAATCCAAATGTATTAGAATGATCCCAAACCTAAGCAATATACTATAATCCATCATGCTCTTGCTTGCTGAAAAAAAAAAACCAGAATACCTACATCTTATTTTTCATTTTTACTGAAAACAGAAACTTTTCTCATGTAATCATCCTGAACACAGTTTCCTCTTTCTCCACTCCTCCTAGATAACCTTGCATCCCTTCTCCTTTCAGATCCATACTTCCTCTGTTTCCTCTTCATAGAAGAGCAGTTCTCCAAGAAACAACAGCCAGACAGGACACAAGATGCAACAAGAAAATGTTAAAGCCCTTCTATTGAGGATAAACAAGGTAACCCAGTAGGAGCAAAAGAGTCTCAAGAGTATTAAAAAGAGATGGAGACGCACACACACATCCACTGTTAAGAGTCCCACAAAAACACCAAGGTAACAGCCACACACAGACAGAGGATCTGGCAAAGACCCATGTTGGCCCTGTGTTTGATGCTTCAGTCTCTGTGAGTTCACATGAATCTTGGTGAGATGATTCATTGGACATGTCTTCTGATATCTTCCATCCCTCTGACAGTTTTCTTTGCCCTCTTTCTTGGGGTTCTCCAATGTCCCAAAGAGAGGCAAGCACAAATTCTTACTAAGGGATTTTGAAAAGATATCAGATGATCAAATATTATGCAGCTACATTAATAAAATTGCTTTGAATGAAATCTATGAAAGAAAATATAAATGTAACTGTTCATATTAGAAAAGAAGATATTCAAGACAAGGTTAATTAATGAATTGAAAACTGACATTCTTTGTTTTACAGATGGCAGGTATTTTAAATTTCTGTTTACTAAATTTGATGGAAATAATAGAATACAGAAAATGTCACAAATGGAGATATGAGATAATATTTAATTATAAAAGCTAACAAAAATGTAGGCAAAGAAATAAATATAGCTTGCATTTTGTCTTAGTGGTGAATCCTACCTGAATAGATACAAAAATAAGGTGTGAATGTCTCCTCTTACAAAATATGCTGCTATAGGGAGAGAATTTGTGAAAAAAATGCAAGGAAACCAGGTGAAAGAACTTAAAATAAATAAGTATATCTCAATGTGGTAGTATACAAATGAGGAGTATTCACACACATGTGAGGATATGTTTTTTAGGGAATATTTAAGTAATATAGGAAAAGTGCAATGCTTGTAAATGGTTACTCAACAATAAAAATCACAAAGGATAAATGAAGTATTAGAGTGGTGCTCTGTTTCTGGATGATGTGGATACCATTAGGATTTTCATGCTCTAGTAAATGATCTCACAGCTATGCTTATATTGGAAACATTAGCAGGAATTAGTGGATTATCAAAATATGATACAATATTCATTTGGGGATATGTTGGGTATATGTGTAGTGCTTAAGAAGGAAAAACAGAAACAAATGTATTTTATTTTATACATTTAAAAAAAAAAAGCCAAACATGCCCAAGCGGCAAACCACAACCACTGAACAGCTTGGGATCAGAAACACCCTGGACTGACCCTTTGGATCCCACGCCACCTAGAGGAACACCTGACTCACTCTTGAGGGAGAGGGGAAAGAACTGGATTTGGCCAGAGGTGGAGACTGATCTAAGCATTAATGGGTCAGTGGGACCATAG
>PVIH01024069.1:0-23537 GCA_004025045.1 Sigmodon hispidus
TGAGGCCACTGAACTGCAGACTGAAGCCACTGAACTGCAGACTGAGGCCACTGAACTGCAGACTGAAGCATCGATCAGAGGTCAGTGAGCCCAATCTTGCTAGATCCACAATTGGAGAGAATTCATCATCGAGGTCCTTAAAGAAGGCCCAACAGGTAATCAATGAAGGCCTATAGAATGTTACCCATGATACAGTGAAACAAAAGACAGAACTTAAGCTGGCTCTGAATCCAACATCTAGGTATGGCATCCTGAAATCATTGCAGTTAAATGCAGATGCTGTGTTAATGAACTGTGGACAGAAGTGAGATTTGCTAGCCAGCTTTCCATCCATGCCTGTGATGATACTAAAGCCTTGAGCAGTACATGAGGAGCCCAGAGTGGAACTCAACAGATATTTAGGAGATATCTTGTCACTTTTTTTGTAATCTATGTGTTTTAAAGGCAACTGGAGTGGACACTTACATGCTCATGCAGGTTCTCATGCTGAGTGCATTATGCAAGCCACCCATACATATCCCTGAAGCATGATGGATTTAGTAACCCCAAGTAACCTTCAGCCAATGGGAGAGAGGGTTTTGTGGATAATATTCCAGTCTTTTCCATCTGTGTTTTAGGAAAATTCTCTGGAGATTCTGAATGCTTCATGATGCTCAGAGGGTCCCCAGAACTGAGCTTTCCTGTGGTGATGTGGATGTGTTTTCCTACTCTGCCACCTCCTTTTGTCTGCTTTCTGCTGTCTCCTAATAATTAATAAACATTTATACCTAAGACCTTGTCATATACATACCTGCACCCATAAACTCAGTATCGTCAATACTTCAGCCTTCTATCATTTGAGCTAAGAAATCTCTTTCCCCTTTTTAGTTTTACTTAAGGCAGATAACATGGAAATTTTATCACCTGCTGCTAACAAAGCCCCAAATATGACAAGTGCTTGGACATTTCAACCAATTACAGTGATGTATATCCAGGTCTTTTTTGTTGCTAGTAACGTCTGACCTTAGAGCTTAAATGGTGTGTTCCGTAACACAGGACAGAAGACACCATTATTAAACAAATGGATTTTATGTTATATAAATATTTTATTTTTAATTGTGTGTATGTGGAGGAAGGCATAAGCACATGAGTACAGGTGCCTGTACAAGCCACAAGAATTGGATTTGGAGTTGCAGGTAGTTGTGAGATGCCTCACATGGACACTAGAGACTGAACTCACAGAGTCTGTGCAAGAGCAATATGTGCTCTTCACCACTGAGCCATCTCTCTAGCCCTAAATATCATTATTTATCAGAGGATGAGGGCTCACATTTAGATGCAAATACTGGTATGAACATGCTGACTTCGCTAAACCCTATCTCGTGTTTCTAACATTCATAAACTCACAACATGTGTACACATACACACAGAGAGAGACAGAGACAGAGAGACAGAAAGACAGAGCCTGTGCACACACAAGCATGCATCCTTCTTTATAGTTCAATGCCTGACCAGGGAGAGCCTCCTGACTGGTCAGTTCTGACCAGAACCACTGTATCTTTGGAACATTATCCCTGCATCAAGCCTAGTATTTTATTTTATAGTTTTCTTTTAAAATTAATCCCCATAAAGCTCCAAAGTAATGCAACATAAAATCCTCAGCACAAAGGAAGTGCTTTTTCCTCCAGATCTACCGTGCTGCTAAAAATGCAGAGGAAACAGCTTTCTAGATAGTCTCTGCATGAATATTAATACCAGTGCAATACATCTGCAGCTCTAACTCTGGCTTCTCATCTGGACACATGATACACCAAGAAACCAACTGATCTGCAAAACTTTCTCTCCTTTCCTTCATGCAGTTTCTCTTGTAAATGGCATTGTGTGATTCTTTCAAATTTTCTTGCCCCCAGCTGGTGCTGCTGAGTGGATATTTTCTTTCCTTCCTTCCTTTCTTCCTTCCTTCCTTTCTTCCTCTTTTCCACCTTTACTCCTTCCTCCCCTCTTTCTTTTGGCATAAGATAGACTCTCATCTGTGTCCCAAGATCAAAACAAAAAGACTCTGATATTACTTTTTCATGCATTTCCCCTTCTTGATCCTATATTATTTCTATTGAGAAGTATTTCTTCTGTTTTACAAGCCAAATATAATTATAAGCTCTTTGAATGTCATGTAATAGATTGTGTTTTCTTTATACAGTCTGGGGACATCTCATAGATGAGTTCAAAGTTGAATGGTCCCAATCAGTCTTAACCCAGGTGGGATTCTATAACAGGTGAGTTCAAGGGTGGATGAAAACACATACATGATCCAGATGAGTAAATAGAAAGTCTCTGGAGAGTCTAGAAATGGTAGCTTGGTGTGTCTAAACTTCCTTAGATGAGACATGGAAAAACACAGACTAAGTATGGCTTCCTTTTAGACATGTCAGCTGAGGAAGGAAGATGTCTGGACACCACCTGTAGATATATCTGTTGAGAAAGGTGAAGAATTGTGCAAGAGACTTTGCAGAAAGTAGAGTCATAACAAGGAAAAGAAAGAATTTAAATGATGTAGAAATGGATTTCAGTTTCAGGTGAGATAATGTGTGTACCTGCTGACCCTCCTATTTTCTACCTACCTATCCTTTTGAACTAACCTTTTCTTCCCAGAACACCACATTAGTCTTTTGAGGCTACCATAACCAGTTATCATAAACCTAGTGGTCAAAAGCAACAGAAATGTATTATGTCTTGGTTTTGGAAGCTAGAAATCAACACTTCTGGGTATAAGTGAGGTGTCCACAGTATCACATTTTCACTCCCTTGGAAGATATAGGGACGTCTTCTTTGCTTCTTCCAGCTTCTGATGGCTACACGCATTATTTGGCTTGTGACCACATCAAGTGAAATTCCACTTCTGAGGTCACAGTGACATTTTCTCTTCTATGTGATCCAACTCCCACTGATTACCTCTATGACTCATGTGTGACTGTATTTGGCCTCAGGATAGCATACCTATTTGAGATCTTTAATCACACTGGCAAAATTGTGCCATGTATAAGACATTTATGAATCTTTGGGCCATATGGACATCCTCCAGAGCAATGGTTCTTTACCTTCCTAATGCTACAACCCTTTTATACAGTTCCTCATGTTGTGGTGATCGAGAGCCATAAAATTATTTTGTTGCTAATTTCTAACTGTAAATTTGTTACTGCTATGAATCATAATGTAAGTATCTGATATACAAGGTATCGGATAGGATGGGCTGAGAACCACTTCTCCAGAGGGTATGGTTCACCTACTATAGGCCCTACATGAGCAGCTGTGGTTTTCTCCACTTGTAGTCACAGTTACCATTTTTGCTGTTCTCTCCATGTCAGCTGTTTCATGAGGATTTTTTTTTCTAGTACATGATAGATGGTTTATTATTTTAAAAAATATCTAGTTTTTTTTCTTCATTTTGTATTTATCAAAAAAAAACAGTAAAAAGAATTTTAAAAAAATGCCGAAGAGTTAACAATAACTATACAGAGGATAATAATCATAAGCATGGCTTATCAAGGGTGGAAATGCAAATAAGATTACTACACATATATTTTCATGAGGATTTTGATGGTATCTTATAGTGTGGCCTTCACACAAATCCATCTGAGACTTGGGAGAGAAAATAGTCCTTCTCCCTTGTCCCTGGGGTTGGATGACCCTAAAGCATACCTGTCTTGGGGTTATCTATTGAACCTGGACTGTGGCAGCCTGCTTACTGCCACATATATCTGGGCTTTCTTTCTTCCCTGGCTCATGCCCCCTCCACCTCCAGGCCTGGCTTCCTAAAGTGACCTCCCACATGAACTGCTTGCAGCTACATCCTTGCCTTAGGAAGTAGCTAAGCATTTCTGGAGCAAACCAAACTCCAGACAGATTTTGCCTTCATTTTCAACACTATTTTAAGGAAGGATGCACTGTGGACCTCTTAAAAAAGTAAGTGGCACATTTAATTTACCGTTTTACAGCCAGGACCTGCTGAAACTAAAGAAAGGGAGCCATAATTTTTAGAAAGCATAACTCCAAAGACCACATGATCTAGGACTCTAAAGTCACATGACTTAGTTCCTGAAAGGCATATGGGGGCCCCCAGGAAGAGACTGAGGATCAAGTTCTTTGCCAGCAAGATCTTAAAAGGGAAATTGTCATAGTAATAATTGGGGTGCTTTCCCCAAATTTCTTTCATGTGGGAGGATTTTAGTGTTCTGTCTGAATGCAGACTATGATAGTGTTAATCTCATATAAATAGAAAACAGCCCCAAAATGTATAATAATTGCACATACTAACTCCTTTTGTCGACTTTTTGATTTACTGAGACTTGCTGTGGAGTTGGGCTTTATTGTATTACTATTCGACAGTAATCTTTTCTGGGGCTTTTACTTTATTTTGTTACATTTATCTTGCATGCCAGATTCACACTCCCACAGCAACCATATGGGGAAAAGCCACAAAAGCTGTTAAGTACATTTAATTACTGTTTTGATGAGCTCATTTTTTAATTATGTTTATTGATTCTGTGTATATTGAAATAGTTTTAGCATTTCCAGAAAAAAAACCCAGCAGAATCAATATGCAGCAATTACTGAACATTTGATGATTGTGAGTATAATTAAAACTTTCATAAACTATTTTTGAAGAATGTATCCCCCCTAATCCTAGAGCAGTGATTAACTGAGTTTCTCACCATGCTTAGGTAGGCTTTGGTTTTTCTTCTATGTAGAAGAAAAATAGGGTTCAGTGGAAAATATGTTTACAGTCAAATATTTCTGACTTTAAATGTCTCCTTTCCAAAACAGAAGAAAAGCACATATTGTACCTTACATGATTTACTAAAACACCGCTAGCTAACAATGATTAAACACAAATTTAAACTTCCTAACAGCCTTACCGTGCCAACTCTAAGATGACTCCAACTGTCAACCATACATATGTTGTTGCTGACAAATTAGAAAAAAAACTTAACCTTTTGGAGCCTGCCTGTTTCCTCTGCTGCTCATGTCCCTGACTTTTTTCTTTCTCATAATTCTTAAGGAATTTTTACTTAGAAAAGTAAAACTGCAAAAAAACCTCACAGGGTACAGAGAATTAAATTAGAGCCATTTTCATCTTGTATATTCATTATACTCAGTCTGGCTATGGGGGGGTGGGGCGGGTAGGAGCAGGAAAAAACAAGGAAACAAAACCAGGGAGTCTTTTCTTTGAAAGGTGATGCTAGTCCATCTGTTATGGGATAAGTATTTGTAGTGCCCTCCAGCCCACCTGGCTGTGTTTCTAAAGGAACCATGTTCCCCACCCACCTGGCACTTTTTTGGAAACCTGTAGAATCTTGGATACCTACCCCAGGTTGGTTTTTTTTTTTTTTTTTTTTTTTAAGAGAGAATCCCAGGAATTTGAATTGCAAATCATACTTCCAGGCAACAATCAAGGTGGGATTAATTCTCTCATCACTCACCGGCATCTTCTCATTCTATAGTGAGCTCTGGCTCTGCTGCAGAAGTTGCCTGCAGGCAGACTCACTACAAAGTCCAGGGTGAGGCATTTCATTGACCTAATTGAGGCCCAGGCCACATCTTCTCACTCCTTTTCCCAGCAATGGGTTCTCCTCTGGCAAATGCACAGAGCACTTGTTTTCTAGAAATTCACGAGATCCAACCTTGCTCAAAGAGGGTCACAATGAATGTATTTGTTTCCTGGGACTACTATAACAATGACCAAAGGCTCTATGAGTCTGTCTGTCTATCTATCTATCTATCTATCTATCTATCTATCTATCTATCACTTATGTCTATCTATAGAGTCATCATTCTTAACTTAATCTTCCCTGCCGTTTAGCATCCCCAGAGTAGTCTCCCTGTTTATGTGTTTGGGTTTCAGTTAGCCTTCTTATAAGTTTGGGTCCATCCTAATCCACTATGATATTGTATTGATCAGGATCTTCTAGAGAAAAAGAACCAGTAGTACATGTACACAGAATAATTTATTGATGGAAATTTGCTCAGATGACTCTTTCAGGACCTGAGAAGTTCAAACTCAAAATGAAGTCCCTAGAGAGCAGAGTATAGGCTCCCATCTGAGTCTGAAGGCTCAGGATTCAAGGACACTGATCTACAAGTCCTGGCCCATGAGTGGTGTAGGGGAGCCAAATCAACCTACAGCTAGACCAAGAGGAAGAATTCAAACTCCCTCTGCCATGTTGCCATGTTCTATAATGGGCACTCAGTGAACTGGCTGTTGTCTCAAACATTGAGAAGTGCCACTCACTAGCTTTACTTATTTTTAGAAATGTCATCCACCTCCTTTATGACAGGTTTATTTGCTTAGAGATGACCAATCAGGCCAGACTAAGTGGCCAGTGAGTTCGAGAGAATCTTGGTTTTCATTTGCAGCTCTGGAATCACAAATGAACACCACTACACCAAGTTTTTCACGTGGGTTCGGATCAAACTCTGATTCTATGCTTACAGAGCAGGCAGTACACTGACTAAGCTATAGCACCAGCCCTTTATAATTTACCATAAATTCCAAAATCTTTGGAAGAGTAATTTGGAGTATAAGTAAGTTGAATTTCATTAATAAAGAATTTTGGAATGTTAAAGCTGTCCAGAAATTGAACTCCATACTCTAAACATCATCTGCAGTATGTAATCCATGGTCATGAAGTGCTGGTCAGCTCTGGGTGACAGCTTGCCTACAACAGCATCTAACATATGTTAGGACCATCTGAATCCTGATTGCAAGTTGGGGAATCTGAGGTAGCAAAATGTGTCATGTTATGACTGGGAAAATCAAACCCATCAGGTATAGTGATTTGATTCTAACGTTTAGCATGTAGGCATGAACTTATCAGTGTTTGTTTTAAAATTTCAGTGAAACCAATAAAATTGGGGAATGAGCCAAAAATTTCACTGAGTTTTCATGGCATTTACTGAAGATCTTTGTTTAATGCTAAGCAGAAAAATATAATAATTGAAAATGGCAAACATGATTTTTCAGAAAATCTTATTTCTTATTTGCAAGGACTAGGGAATTTCCAAGCCATCTTTAGGACACATTTGCTGAAGGATTTACACTGATGAATTAAAAGGGGGAATTCTCTTTATAAAGAGATTTATAAGGGCATTTTTCTCTCAAGATTTACATGTAAGACATATGTATGACAACAGTTTAGGCTTAATTTAAAAGGAAACAACAATGAACACATGTCATTTTAACAAGTGTTCATTGGCCCTCTGCTATGTGTATGTGATCTTGCCTAGGTTTTGTAGGAAATACAAAACTTGAAAGGCTGTCTGTGCTATCACAGAACTGAGAATTCCAAGTGAGGCTGTGAACTGGCACAGGACCACTAGGTCCTGGAAGTTGAGATGAATAGTCAGATAATAGTTGACACTAAAGGAACTCCACAAGTGTTCACTACACTAATCCACCCATTCTCATTCCTCAGTTCACCACAACAAGCTCATCATAAATGAAGGGCCTATCCATCCTAGTAAACCTGTGTACTTCCCTCCAGTCAGTCACCTCCTTCAGATGAGAAATAAGACTCTCCCATGTAGCTCCCAAGCATCTTACCAAACTGGACATCTCTCCGACATTGCACCAACAGTGTTGAATTTGATTTTTCACATGTATGGACTGTGTGATCTTGAATAATTGATTTAGACTCCTCAGTTTACTTACCTAAATAATGGGGTTAAAAATAGTCCACTCCCATAGGTGATGAACCATTCACAATGTATCTATGTGGCTACTTGTATCCTTCCATGCGGTAGCTAAATAACTACTTCTGTCTGACTTTATTGACCTTCCTCTCTGCTTGTATCAAGACTGAAAATGCATAACCCCAATAAAAACACCAGGTGCAGTAAAAACACTAAGAGAGATCCCCCATTGAGGAAACAAAGCAGATGATTAAAGTGGAGACTCAAGGAACGAGATAGAGTCTGACAGCTGGGTCAACACCCAGGTAACAATGTGGTGACGATGCAACATCCCAGGATCTGGTCTACTCCTACCCCCTCTTATTCTTTTTTTTTCTTCCTCCTCTTTCTCTTTCTTCCTCCTCTCCTTCCTCTTCCATTACATCTGGGGTCATTTAAGACTTTTCAAAGCAGCCTCACCCAGTAAACTGTGCTCACTCAGGTCTTGACTCAGGCTGTTGACAGCACTGGCTTTGCCACTTGACTCTAGCCCTTTAAGAGCACGAATTCATAACAGTTATGTGATCCCAGAGGCATTTGAAAGGCACGGCTACTTGAGTGTAATCAGGCCCAGACCAGCACTGTGTGCATAGACGCACTCTGCTCCAGCATTTCCACCTGCTCCCTGGATACTAAGAGTCTGCAGGTAAAAAACAGTGAAGCTGGAGGTCTTGAAGATTGAGCATGAGTGATAATGGCAGCTTCCACCAAGAAAGTGGATACCTACTGAATGTTTCTGTGATCAGAGACTGTGTCCTTTTGTCATTCCTCAAATCCACCTTTGATCCCAGACCATCACAATATTTCATGAACGATAATCAGACATCAAAACATTCTAGGCAGCTTTTCTCTGGGCTCTGACTTCTCAACCATTTTTATGGGAATGGACAACACACAGTAAGACTCACAGATTATTCTTTGTGTGTAGCAAAGACCACAAACAACTGAATCTTGGAGAGCAGTGGCAGCTGCCTCTAGTTGGATGAAATGCCTGAATCTGGATTGGTAACAAGAGAAGTTGGTGTGTATGTGTGTGTGTGTGTGTGTGTGTGTTAATATCTGAATGCCTGTATAAACAATCAGAGGTCAACCTCAGGTGTTCTTTAGGCACCTTTTATCTTTTGTTTGAGACAGTATTTCCCTTTGGCCTGAAATCTCACTAAGTAGGCTTGATTAGCTGGAAACCCACCTGTTTCTACCTCCCATCTCACCATCTTTGTAATTACAAGTGTTCACTGCTGCACCCAATTTTTTTGTGGGTTTCTGGGCTCAAGCTGAGGTCCTTAGTTTTGTAAGACAAGCACTTTACCCAGTGAGCTGGCTCAGCCGGCCCAGAGAGGATTTGTATAATAGAAAGAACCACAGACCTCTGTGGGCCTCAGTCTTCCTGTTCTTTTTTGAAGTTATTTTCATCTCACAAGGAGTCCAATCACTATGGTGAAATTACAAGAGTAGATTTTAGTCAGAGAAATTATTTTTATTTAATCTGTTTTCAGCAAAGACCCTGGTGTTTGAGACTGTGTTTCTCTCAATAATAAGTGTTTTTCTGTGGTGATAAATTTTGTATATGCTCTAACATAGCTTGCCTGAAGATCAGAGGGCAGAGCTAGCCACTAGTTAACCATAGAAGCCAGGCAGGCGTGGTATACACTTCTAATCCCAGCTTTTGAGAGGAGTAAGCAGGAAGATCAGGAGTTCAAGGTCACCAGGGGCTATAAGAGACTGGTCCAGTCTAACAGAGAAACAGAGCCAAGTGGTGGAGGTTCATGCCTTTAACCTTAGCAGGAGGGAGGTGGAGACAGGAAGTGATATGGCTCAGGGGATAGATGAATATAAGGCGAGAGGAAACAGGAGCTTGTCCCTTTTCCATCTGAGGATATGGTCGAGGTAAGAAGGCTCTCTAGTGACTTGCTCCCTTGTCTCTCTGATCTTTCACCATTTAGCCCATATCTGGATCTAGGCTTTCATTATTAAAACCAATTAGAATTCACACTACATTTTTCTACAGTGAATATAATAGCTGCCATTTTTCAAGCATCTAACATGTGTCATGTCTGGAACTAAGAACTTTAAATCATGGCATTTAAGGTCAAAGGCAGGATAGTTAATTATATTAATATATTAATATTTATTATATTATATTGATATCAAAGCCAATTTAATGGGTGTTATAGGAGGAGTAGAGAACATTAATTATATTATTAGCTCCCTTGAAAGATTTGTTTTGAGAACACTCATTCTCTTGCTTAATGCACAAGAGCTTGGTTTCCCCAACCTGGCACTTTCACAACTATCAAATGCCCATTAATATGACATTGAAGATTTATAGCTCATTAGGTCATGGGTTCACTTGATCCCTCACTTCTACCTTTGTTATGTAAGATAATGTATCTAAGGGCTAAGAGGATTCATAGGTGGGGGTATCTTTGGATCATAACTATAAGATTGCCCACTGTAAGAACACAGTGAAATTATACTTGCTCATATACCTTCTTAAACCAGTTCTTAAAAAAAAAAAAAGAAAGAAAGAAACTCCCAAATTCCTGTATGTATCTCTTGAATTGGTATCTGTGTCTCAATGTTCCAACTCCAGCTTAGGGAATGTACACACACACACACACAGACACACACAGAAATAAAGAGAGAGAGAGAGAGAGGGCCATTGGCATGTGATATATACATAGAGAAAATCAAATCAGGGCAGGGCCTCAGTAGATATGGTATGGCCTGGATAAATGAAAGTGGCTACTGGAAGAGACCTGGGACTGATTCTAGAACCAGTTCTGGGTCCTGTCTTTGGAAGGACAGAGAAACAGAATGATTTGTTTGATGGTTAAAGCCTTCTACATCTCCTCCCTCTGGTGTCATGTTCCCATCTTGGGTTATCTATGCTGCAGCGGAACACCCTTGGGCTCCTGTCTCCATTCTTCTCCTCTCCTCTTCCATTGCCTAGTGCCTTTGCAGTCTCATTGATGGCCATCGCTTTTGGTACCAGTCTCTGGAATTATTCCTTGCATTTTTGCAGAACCCCTTCTGGGATTCAAACTATTCCTCAGTTCACTGCCTAGATCATTTGTGACATGATCCCTGTATAATTGTGATGTGTCTGGGCTTGCTCCGTCTGTATGATTAATCAAATTATGACCTCAGCAGCACAGACCTGTTCCAAATTTTATAAGATGCTTGGGAGTTTCACGCTATTCAAGGGAAAGATATAAATAGGAACTGTTCATTTAAAAATCGTCCCAGGTGTTGAAAAGCAATCACCCAAGAACACTGAGGTACAGTATTAACATTTTTGCCAGAAAGGCTCTATTTCTACTTACAGAGTTGCAGAACTCATGCTTTATAAGGCTGGGTGGAAATCTTCATGCATCCATCAACACTTATCTTTCAAACAGCTTTCTGGACCTGGATCAGTGGAAAATTAATTTCATAATAGAACCACTACTTTCTTTTTGGGAATTTGAGATGTGTGTCCATTGCCAAGTGCAAGGGACTATAAAAGCTACTCCTTCAATATAACAGATCCTACTTCATAAATGTGAGATTTGGGTAATCCTTTGGAATATGGGGAGACATTTCCAAAGTGATAAAGCTAAGAGCCTCCATGTTCTTTAGGTGTTCATATGGGCACCTTGGCAATGACCCACTCAGCATCTATCCACATTTGACTCTTCCTATCTATCCACCATTAGATCAATAGGTAGGTTCTTTCTTTCAATATTGAGAACCTACCATGTGCTCAAGCTCTCAGTCAGCTGGTCAACAGTGGCTTTGGCTCCAGATTGTGATGGTGTTTCCTCTCTCAAACCTCCTAACTGGTGTTCTTGACTGGAGGCTTCATTTGTTCTTTTGAATCTAGTCTTCTAGCCGCCATATGAGTGATCTTCTCCATCCCTGAGGAGCTACAGTTTAAAATCTGTTTTTCTCTTAGCCTCTCTGATAACATCTAAACTCCTGAAATTAGGAAATAGGCAGAGCATAGAGCATGTGCCTCCTCTACTCACATAGCTCGTGCGTGGCTGTGCTTTTCAGATTCAGATCAAGCAAAGACATAACCACTACATAACACTACTTCACTAATTGGAAAGATACAAAGGACCTCTCAATGCTGGACCAATGAATGCTTTCGTTCTCAGTACTTCCTATAGCTGAGGGCCTTGGATGATGGGTCACTGCAGCCCATCTATCAGGTTTCTCCCTTGAGTCCCCCAGAAAAGATTTCTTAATTTATTTACTGCCCACTATGGGCACATAGTCCATTTGCAATTAAAGTTGACTGAAGTGGGAATGCTGAGCCCCATTGTCTCCACCAAAATAATGAGACTGTGAAAGGCCTTACAGCATGGTGTCATTGGGTTTCTGAGAACTCATGTACATGCACAGTAAAAGGGTTGACTTTTAATTTGAACTTCATTGAAGTCATTACCAGCTATTAAGTTGCACTTTAAGAATGAAACCCAATGACTAGAGAAAACAATAAAGCACTGATATTGAGCGGAAGTCACTTCTTAAATCCAACACTGTGTAATACACATCCCCAATTAGACCTGTTGAAAACAGACTTACAGTTATCAAGTGAGCTGCCTTCCCAAGCACACTGCCAACTTCTAAAGTTCTCCTGCAGGTCATGACTAACTCTAAAGCAGGCCTAAATTATCATAATTTATATTGTGTAATTTAGTAAGGAAACTATGAGGTTGAACCACCTTTTTACTAGCCACCACATAAGGTACCCATGGGAAAGAGACTTGAGAGACTGAGACCCTGGTGTTCTGGCATTTTCTGTGCCACAGCAAGCTCCGAGGCAGGCCAGTATGCAGGTCAGTGGTCTGGGTCAAAATCCTGAGCACTGCATGCCTTTTAGGAATGGCCCATGTGTAATTGAAGGTGTTAGCTAAATCCTTTTTCTCTAAGACCAAGAAACTACAACCATGGTTTCTGGCTCTCCTCAAATACTTTTGCACATTTATCTCTTCTTACACCCTACTGCTATATTGTTATTGCCTATAACAGTGCTAAAATAATTATTTTCATGAACTGAGCTAAGTAGACCCCTTCGACTGTTACCCACCTCCCACCCAAGTGACTTGCTAGAAAGGGAAAGAAGGAAGAGAGACAGGAATGTTTGATCAAAGGTGACACAGTTCATCGGTGGCCATGGACACAATCACAAAGCCATACCCTCCCCACGTCATGACTCAGAAGTGACTGAAAACTTCAGCAAAGTGCCATCCATCATGCTGACATCCCATGATTCTAAAATAGGGACTGAATACGTTTGTTCCCTTTCCTCTTCTTTGTTTCATTTTAAACAAAAAGCAGAGGATAATAGTAAGAAAGTAACTAGGTCTCAGGGATGAGATTAATACCCAGATAGCAAGTGAGATGGAAAAGGCATTTGCTGTTAAACGTAAATTTGATTTCAGGAACCTACATGGTATAAAGAGAGAACAGATTCCTACAGGTTGTTCTCTGATGTCCATGTGTGCTGTAGCATATACGACCATACCCTACACACACACACACACACACACAAATAAATAAATACATGTAATTAATTTTTAAAAAGAGAGACCACAGAGAGTTCTCTGACTCTCTTTTAGCCATGTTGGCCACCTGCAATTTGGAAGAGAGCCCTCACAAGAACCTATCCATTCCAAACCATGATATCATGCTCTTGGTCTAAAGATGTGTGAGATATTTCTGCTGGAAGTCATCAAGAATCTGGTGCTTTGCTACAGTGACCACAGGAAATGCTCCTGGGTAGGTAACAAGTACCTAGGTAAGCCTGCTGAGGAGTGGAAACTGAGATTCTTGACACAGGGAGGAGTCACAAAGGGGTCACACCTAACATACAGAATGTATCCCAGGGATAGGGGATAACATGACTGGGCCTCCTTCATTACTTATCTTTGAAATCAAAGACAAGGCACCTACAGAGTGACTGGAAGATAAACCAAAAGACTGAATTAATGAAAACTAAAGCATAAGTGGCCCTCACAAGGGGATGGGGGAGCTTTATTGAACACATGGAGATTATGAGCATGTCTGTTGGTTCTTTTGCTATAGCCTCAACCTTCTCTACAAAGCCCTACACACTAAAACTGTTCATTAAATGAACAAAGGAGGTTAAGTCCAAGAAGTTCCTTGAGTAGTGACAGGGAAGAACTGCTTTCCTATCTGCCTGGGGAAGAGGCACCAGCACACTGTGGGGGACTTAGAGCTACAAAGAGTGGACCAGTGAGGTCTAGCACATTGGACAGAGGGTTAAGCTCATGATCCTTCCTTGCCTCTGTGGTCTGAACCTCTATTCAATCTCAGCATAGAATGAGGGACATGCTTACCTCAGAGTTCCATGAACCAAGGATCACTGAAAAACCTTTGAATTTTCAGTTTCCTGATCACCTCACTCAAGGAACAAAACACAGAACTACAGTGACCCTGTTCCTGAATATATTGGGCTAAGCTAAAAGAGGCAGGCACCAACTTGTACAGTTCAGTTTTAGGCCCGTGATTGTGGGCTGCTCTGAAGGGGACAGTATGGTGTTGTAGAATTTTATGTTAAGATGTGTTACTTTTATCTATACTGTGGAACACTTGTTTTAATGATGCAAACATGTATTGCACTTCTTATGTTGTATTTGTTTAATTCTGTGAAGCTTTGTTACTGTGCCTATCCAAAATACCTGATGGTCTAATAAAGAACTGAATGGCCAATAGTGAAACAGGAGAAAGACTAGGGGGCTGGCAGGCAGAGAGAATAAATAGGAGGAGAAGTCTGAGAGGAAAGAAAGAAGGAGTGAGAAGAGAGGGTAACACTAGAGGCTAGTCACCCAGCCGCACAGTCACCCACAAAGCAAGAATGAAACTAAGATATACAGAAGGAAAGGAAAAAGCCCAGAGGTAAACGGTAGATGGGGTAATTAGTTAAGAAAAGTTGGCAAGAAACAATCCAACCTATGTCTTGGCATTTATAATTAAGAATAAGTTTCTGTGTGTAATTTATTTGAGAGTGGGTAAACACACACACACACACACACACACACACACACACACACACACACACACACATCCCACATATCCCCAAAAACAAACAACAACAGTATGGTCTATCAGGAAACCTTACGGTTACACTTCAGTTTCCAGGCAGAGGTAAGGAAGGTCAGAAGGCATCAGAGATTAAACACAGAAGGCAAGTAACTTTAAAGGTAAGAAGGAAACAGAAGCAGCAATGGTCTGATTTTCAGTGTTCCCAGGAGATTCTGATAATGGTGAGAAAGAGGAAGAATGCCTGGTTCAATCTTAATTTGACTCTTACTGAAGCAGTGATCTTTAATCTCAGGTCACCTGAGGAAAATGGTGTGGTTGGATTAGAGCGCAGTTCATATTTGTTGATGTGTGACACTGACATCATTCAAAGTATAGGGACATTTTGTGCCTTACCACAATTGAAGGTGATAACCCCTTCTTTGGTTAGATAAATTTGAGTTTTGTAGAAATCAGAAATTTTTTGTTTTTCTTTTTTTGAGATAGGGTTTCTCTGTGTATCTCTGGCTGTCCTAGAACTCACTCTTAGTAGACCAGGCTGGCCTTTTCTTTTTTTTAATGTTTTGAGACTGTAATGTAATTACAGCATTTCTCCCTTTTTTCCTCCCTTTAAACTCTCCCATATGCCTATATGCTGAAGATGGTGCCCCAACATTACAAAGGAACTTTGGGTGACTGTCCAGGCAGACAGGTGTCATCTCTGTAATTTTCTAGACTTTGGAAGTTGCTTGCACTCCTGTTTATTTGTGTAATATTATATTCTTCTGTGGTCTTTGATGTGGTTGAAGGCTTAATAATTATAGGTATAGTTCTTCTTAGTTATTTTAAAAGGTATATTAGATATGAAACTTTAGACTCACAAGGATAAAGTAGATAATGGAATATTCTCTTTAATTTTGTGACTACAAATAGACTGTCATTCTTTCTTGGTAGCTGTTCTGGTGTATGTAATTTTACTATATTGAAACTGAAACCTTCTTGTTTGATTAGACAGAAAAGAGGAAGTGTGGTGGGACTGTTCTCGGTAAATAAAGGAGCTGTTTTGGCCTATGTGGAGCACCCTATGTGGAGAAGTGGGTGGAGGATCAGAGGAGAGACAGGTAGAAGGAGGGCAGAGTTAGTCAGTCTCGATCTGACCCCCAAAGAAGAGCATGTAAGGAATCCAGGTGAGCCACAGGCCGGGACATGTGGCAGATAGAATATTAGAAATGGGTTGAATTAAGATGAAAGAACTAGCTAGTAATGTGCTTGAGACATAGGCCAAACAGGGCCATTTAATATAGGACAACCAATTGGTGTGCAGATAGTACATGAATTCTGTTTGGTGTAATAAATACCCAGAGCCAGATATTGGGGCAAAGCTGTAATATCAAAGAGATAGAGAAATAAACCATAGTTTTTCACCCACCAACTCTTTAGGTCTCTCTCTACAAAATCTCTGACTCCAACTTTTCTCTCCTTAAACCATTAAAGAAGTATCTGGGAGAGCTGAAAAAAACTCTCTTCTCTCCCTCTGCCCAACTATCTTCCTCTTTAAATATTCTTAAAGCTAAGCTTAAAGGTATAAGTCACCACTCCCTGACCTTCATGGCTTGGCTCTGTGAGTAACTCTCTTCTGATATTCTAGACTATTTGTATTAAATATATATCACTACATGCACTGTCCTGGGGAATACCACCTCTCCTGCTCTCAGCTTTACTCAGTTGCTAATAGTTCTTTGTGTTGGGGGATATTCAATATACTGTGAACCCTGAGTTTTGAATTTGTATTAATTAAATAAAATTAATGCAAGGTTATTTTAATTAGTTAAGTTAGCAACTAGTTGACAGAAAGTAATCATAGAGCATCAAAGAAGAGATATAGAGACATATCAGAAGTAGCAGAGAGGGATTTTGAGTGGCTTGGCTTATTTTCTTTTGTGGAGCAGAAGGACTGGCTTTTCAGGAGATGCCAGCAAGGAGAGAAGGTGAACTAAGTACTACTCAACCTCTCTGAGCTAGCAGGTTTTCACCCCAGCCTTTGATTCTCACATTTTTTTTTATAAATAGAATGATAAAGATTTAGTTAAAGCCACCTTTAGAGGCAGAGGCAGAGCCTGCAGGAAAGTAATTGTCACCAGACTGCAGAGTGGCCAGGCCATTGCCAGAGAAGCAGGTTGGTAACTGTGGAGCCACACTTACTGGCTGAAATAGCAGCGGATTTAATAGGTGCAGCTACTATGCCAAAGATAATAACATCTTTGTGTAGGACTGAGACTTCATAGATTTCCTTGTCCACTATGGCATATCCATGTGTCATCCTTTTTCAGCTCATGTTTGAGCAGTCATGTTATAAGACATTATGGGTGCAGATTTTTACTCTTACTAGGAGACACAATTCATAGCAAGGTCCCTAATTCTCTGGCTCTTATAATCTTTCTTCTTCATCTTAAAAAAAAATCTTTGAAAGAAACCAAAGACATGGAACTGACTACACAGTAGCTTTCTAATGTTCTGCCCCCTTTTAAAAAGTTAAACATTTAATTATGTGTATGTATGTGTATGGATATGTGGGAGTGTTTGCATACATATATGTATATTTGCATGTGGGTACCCAAGGAGACCAGAAGAAAGTGTAATTTTCAATGGAGCGGGAGTTTTGGGTGACTGTGAGCTGACTTGTGAATACTGAGAACCAAGTTCTGGTCCTTTGTAAGAGTAGCAAGTGCTCTTAACTACTGACTATCATCCCCTCTAGCTTTTTCCTTTTGTTTAGAATACAGTGAAGAATCAGCAGACTAGAAGCCAATTAGGTCCCTCAATCATGTTATGTATTAGAGGTAAATGGGTAATGAAAGCTTGTTGAAGTTTTCTATGTCATCTTTGGATGACCACATTCACTAGGACATATCTTTGCATCCATGAAAAACAGTGAGCTGTGCCACTCTGAACAGGACAATGAAAGTCACTTTTCTTTTCTTCCCTGTTGGGCTGTCATGGAGATAAGGGTTAATGTAGGCAAAATACCTAGCACTCTGTTGGCTCATGGGAAGTACTTAACTAATAAATTACTTTACTTTGTTGATATTAACAGGAAAGCAATAACATATACCATTTTTAAAGTACCACTCAGGTAAAATATAAATTTTGAGCTGAGTGTGGTGTTATACATATTTAATTTCAGCACTTGGAAGGTAGAGGCAGGCAGATGTCTGTTAGTTTGGCAGCCTGGTCTATGAAGCAGTTATGGGCAAGCTGGAGCTTTACAGGAGATTCTGTCTCAAAAGAACAACAACTAAAAAAATCCCATAATTTTTGTTGTAAATATACTTATTTACCAAGAAAACAGCACTAAACAACAAAATACTGTTATAAGTCAAGTGTCTACACAGGACTCTTCTTGTTCAAGCAAGCAGATAGTATCCATTGTCTAAAGTCATCTCTCTTTGATTTACATAGATGTCTCTTGAAGAACTGCTCTGTAATTTATTATCAGGATGAGCAAAGGAGCACACAAGCATTTAGCTGTCTTAGACGTGCACATGCATGTGTGTGTGCAGACAGACATGTCTCTGTGCCTGTGTGTATATTCATATGTGCTTCTCTTTTCCTCCACTAACACATTCTGAACAGAACTGAGTTCAATCTGCCTGGCAGACAATTTTCCTTCCACGAAACTTGGAGTGGTGACTGAAGGAAGGGCAGTAAGAGCCTCCAGGATGGTGTAGAGGAATCTGGAGGATATACATGGTTTCACTTCACTTCAGATTCGTCTCAATTAAGTAGCTTGACCTGAGGAGGGGTCTGGGCTTGTGTGGGGGGCAACCTGATACCAAAGCTGGAATCTCAGTCTATCAGTGTACTAAATTGATGGCAATGAAAAGGATCCTCCATAGACACAAAAGTACACTTGTTTTCAGATTAATGTACCTTGAATGTAAGCTTTTCAGGCCTGCTCTGAAGGAGTTAACATGTGCCTGCTCCAGGGCAGCCCCAGAGACTGGTGGTATTACTTTGTAAAGTATTCACTTGCAGGCGTGACCTGGCCACTTGCTCATGAATACACTGAAGGGTTGTTCTTCCCTAACATTTCACGATGCACACTCACAGGGACACTAAAGGGTTTGTTTAAGTCATTGGCGACAGAGAGACAACCCAGAATGTGTGCTGGGTGGACCTTACATGCTTCCCCAGGCCAAGTCACAAGTCACATCTACAGAGCACCATTTCCTTCTTCACTGGCAGCGGGGCATCTCAATTACCTGCTGTTAAGCATCTTGGTCTTATCTTCATGTAACCAATGCCTGTTTCTCTTTTCAAAAATGACTTAACAGGAATTCAGGGTATTGTGTTGAATTTTAATGGCTTATTTTGACTCTTAGGTGCTGCTTTCTAAGGCCCCATAGTGGCTCCCTCTCTCACCAACTCCTATAAAAATAAGAGCCGGAATCTCCATGTTTGATGACAGTATGAGGTAAGATTATCTTAACAGCTGAGGAAGCTCAGTGGTTTAAGATTCTGAGCTAAAAAAAATATTGGAATCAGTACTTGAGGCTCTTTAAAGTTTTGATCTGGAATTTACTTAAGTTGAGAGGTTAGCAAGGAATCATCAGGTACTTCTAATTAAAGCAACCTCCAAGCTTGAGAATGCTGGTAGAAGGCAGAATAGCTTACAAACATGCAGGAGCTGGGTCCCTCCTTTCCTCCTTCCCTCGCTCCATTCCTGAATACCTCCCTCTTCCTTTTCCTCCCTCTCTCATTTCCCCTCTTCCTTCTGTTCCTTGTTTTTCTAAGAAGATAAATTCACAATTTTTCCTTTAAATTTCACTAGTCACTTATATTTTGTGTCATGAGAAAAATTTTGTATTTGGTGGCCCTGGCTTAGATGAACTTCCTTAGAGCATGCCAATATGTCCATGTTCTGATGGACAACTGTCTCCTTATTCCCAGAAAGGAATGATCTTTAAAGAACATACCATACAATTTTCCTTTCCAGAGGAATTGGTCTTATCTCTAAACAGACTTTTTCAACTTTTCGAAGCATCCTATGAGTCTGCCTTGGAAAGCTAGGAGCGAAAGAATTGACTCTTCCCTCTCAGTCCTTTGAGGCTTTGTTACAGTTGGTACATTGGTATAAGGAACAATGTTACATTTGAATTGGTGGTGGGTCCATTAGATTTGTTACTTTCCCTGTTGCTGTGCTAAAATACCATGACCAAAAACAACTTATAAATCAGTGTCTCATCCTAGCTTCCTTCAACATAAGTTTATTGAGAGACAGGAGATAAGGTAAGAAAAGTCCTAGGGGATCAGTGAAGCCCCAGTTGTCATGGGTATGAAATAGAAAGAAGTAAGTGCTGTGGGACTGTGCTTTGGTACACTGTACATATTTGTCACTCATATTGGTTTAATGAAACACAGACTGGTCAAGTTGCTAGTAAAGAAGTAGAGGTGGGGCAACCAGACCAGGAGAATGCTGGGAATCTGGAGGGCAGAGCAGCAGATGACAAGACTCAGAGAAAGAGGGATGAGCATGCTGCACTGAGCAAAGAGTTACCAAGCCATGTGGCTAAGCATAAGTAGAAATATGGGTTAACTTAAAATATAAGAGCTAGCAAGTAATAAGCCTGAGCCATTCACCAATCAGGTAGTAATTAATACAAGCCTTTGTGTGATTATTTGGGACTAAGCAGCAGTGAGGACCTCAGGGCTAGGCCAGGTCAGAAACTCATAACTGGCAATAGGGCGGGCTCAGAGCCGGTGTGTTTTCTACTCTTTCCTTTTGCACGCTGTAGAGGAAACCGGTAGGCCTGAGCTCCTCATGCTGAATAATGCCGGGAAAACTCCGCAGTAAGTCCAAACTGGGGTCAGACGCGACCAAAGAGAGCATGGAGACGCTGCCGAAACCAAGCGAAAAGAAAACTACTAGAAAAGAGAAAAAAAATCTAAGGCCCAAGAAGTAACAGAAGGAACGGAAGAGACTGTTTCCTCCACAGCTAAAGTGGCTAAAAAGAAAAAACCTGCTGAAGATGACGTGGGTCCCCCTCAGTCCAAGAAGTCCAAAAAGCTAGAGGAGGCACCTCAAGATGGTGATGCTTCTAAAAGCAAAACCTCCAAAAAGAAAAAAGAGCCCCTTGAGAAGAAAGAGGCCTCTGTTGAAACCAAAGAAATAAAAATGGAAGAGCCTTCTCAAGAGGATGAAGATGTTCCTAAGCCCAGAAAGACAAAGAAAGGGAAGGAAGCAAATGGAGACATCCGAGAGAAAAGCCCCAAAGTGAAAAATGGCCTCTCTCACTCTGAGTCCAACTCCAGTGAAGCTGCAGGCGAAGAAAACAGTGAGGAGAGAGAAGGAAATACCCGTGGAACAGAAAGAAGGCGCTTTCTCTAATTTCCCTATATCTGAAGAGACTGTCAAACTTCTCAAAGCCTGTGGGGTGAACTTCCTGTTTCCTATACAAGCCAAGAAATTCCACCATGTGTACAGTGGGAAAGACTTAATTGCCCAGGCACGGACAGGAACTGGGAAAACATTTTCCTTTGCCATCCCTTTGGTTGAGAAGCTTCATGGTGGGCTACAAGACAAGAAGAGAGGCCGTGCCCCTCAGGTGCTAGTTCTTGCACCTACAAGAGAATTAGCAAATCAAGTGAGCAAAGACTTCAGTGACATCACAAAAAAAACTATCAGTGGCTTGTTTTTATGGTGGAACGCCCTACGGTGGTCAAATTGAGGAAATGCGGAGTGGGATTGATATCCTGGTTGGGACCCCGGGGCGTATTAAAGATTACCTGCAGAATGGAAAGCTGGATCTCACCAAACTGAAACATGTTGTCTTGGATGAAGTTGACCAGATGGTGGATATGGGGTTTGCTGATCAAGTGGAAGAAACTTTATGTGTGTCATACAAGAAAGATTCTGAAGACAACCCCCAAACATTGCTTTTCTCTGCAACTTGCCCTCGTTGGGTGTTTAATGTTGCTAAGAAATACATGAAATCTCCATACAAACAGGTGGACCTGATTGGTAAAAAGACTCAGAAAGCAGCCATAACTGTGGAGCACCTGGCAATTAAGTGTCACTGGAGTGAGAGGGCAGCGGTTATTGGGGATGTGATCCAAGTGTACAGTGATCATCAAGGCCGCACTATCATCTTCTGTGAAACCAAGAGAGAAGCCCAGGAACTGTCACAAAATACATGCATAAAGCAGGATGCCCAGTCATTACATGGCGACATTCCACAGAAGCAAAGGGAAATCACCCTGAAAGGTTTTCGAAATGGCAGTTTTGGAGTTTTGGTTGCAACCAATGTTGCTGCACGTGGATTAGACATCCCTGAAGTTGACTTGGTTGTTCAAAGCTGCCCACCAAAGGATGTGGAGTCCTACATTCATCGTTCGGGGCGAACGGGCAGAGCTGGAAGGACAGGGGTTTGCATCTGCTTTTATCAGCACAAGGAGGAGTACCAGTTAGCACAAGTGGAGCAAAAAGCGGGAATTAAATTTAAACGGATAGGTATTCCTTCTGCAACAGAAATAATGAAAGCCTCCAGTAAAGATGCCATCAGGCTTTTGGATTCTGTGCCTCCTACCGCCATTAACCACTTCAAGCAGTCTGCCGAGAAGCTGATTGAGGAGAAGGGAGCTGTGGAGGCCCTGGCAGCTGCACTGGCCCACATTTCAGGGGCCACATCGGTTGACCAGCACTCCTTAATCAACTCACAAGCGGACTTTGTGTCCATGATCCTACAGTGCTCGATTGAAATGCCCAACATTAGTTATGCTTGGAAGGAACTTAAGGAGCAGCTGGGCGAGGACATTGATGCAAAAGTGAAGGGGATGGTCTTCCTCAAAGGAAAGTTGGGAGTTTGTTTTGATGTCCGCACTGAAGCTGTCACAGAAATACAGGAGAAATGGCATGATTCAAGACACTGGCAGCTCACTGTGGCCACAGAGCAGCTGGAACTGGAAGGACCCCTGGAAGGCGGCAGGGATTAGCGAGATGGCAGCCGTGGTCCATTCAGAGGACAGCAGAGTGGAAGCAGGAACTTTAGGGGACAGGGGCAGCAAGGAGGAAATAGAAACTTCAGAGGACAGCGACCAGGAGGTGGTAACAGATCCTCAAACAAAGGCCAGAAGTGGAGTTTCAGTAAAGCATTTGGTCATGAGTAGGGGCTGGAAGGATCTGTTCGTACTGTGGACCCCAATGCCCTTGCCCCTGTCAAAGCCCCAGTGCTTCCTTCTTTGATCATTTGCTCAGTCTCCATTCCTTGCAGACAGATGGGCTTCTGAACTGTGTGATCTAATCATTAACTGTTATCATTTTCCAACATAGCATCTAATTTTACAAAGTAAAGCCAGCCACAGAGCTATCTTTATATGTTGACCCTTCAAGTTTATCTTTGTGTGTGCGTGTGCGCGCTTGGGTCTGAACCCAGAACCTCACACATGCTGGGCATGCAGGTGCCCTACAACTTCATTTCTAGACCCTATGTTTCTTTTACTGATGTCCTCCAAAGAAAGTCCCTAAGGGATGTCTCAGTCTCTGGAGGACCACGTGAGTCAGGGATCCCTTCACCCTTCATATTGGCTTCATGATAAACAATTGCTAGTATCTGCTGAGGTTTGAAACTGAACAATGCTTTTCAAAGTTGTATTTCAGACTTTGCTGATTTGAATGGTGTGCCAAGTTCTGGATGTGGAAGGTGGAATGCAGACTGTAGATCTTTGCATAGTGTCTCCTCCTACTCTGTTTCTCATTAGAAGCTGACTTGTGTTTCAGTGAATGCTCCAGTGTATATATAGAA
>PVIH01024070.1:0-23536 GCA_004025045.1 Sigmodon hispidus
CTCAACTGAAGAATGGATTAACAAACTGTGGTACATCTACACAATGGAATACTACTCAGCAGTAAGAAAAAATGATATCCTAAAATTCGCAGGCAAATGGATGGATTTGGAGAATATCCTCCTGAGCAAGGTATCACAATCTCAGAAAGATAAGCAGGGGATGTACTCACTCATTAGTGGTCTCTAAACAAACAAACAAACGAGAAAAAAAGCAAAGCATGCCCAAGCTGCAAACCACAAGCACTGAACAGCTTGGGATCAGAAACACCCTGGACTGACCCTTCGGATCCCACTCCAACTATAGGAACACCTGACTCACTCTTGAGCGAGGGGGGACAAAACTGGATTTGCCAGGAGTGGAGACTGAACTAAGCATTATTGGGTCAGTGGGACCATAGGACTGTCTGCTGCCTGCCCAGGGAGGGGATGGGGAGTTGTGGAGAAGAAAAAATGACCTGATGTGGTCGGAGGGGGAAGGGACCTTGAATATGGATATACAGGGATGGAAAAAAAATTCAGAGGAAAAGCTGAACACAAAGTAAATATATGTGTAGCAATCTTATTTGCATTATCACCCTTGATAAGTCATGCTTATGATTTTTATCTTCTTTATAGTCATTGTTAACTTATCAGCATTTTAAATTCATTTTACTGTTTTTCTTGATAAATACAAAATAAATGAAGAAGAAGGAAAAAAACTGAAAAAAAAAGAATGCTAAAATGTTTCCATTGATTCCTCCACTGAAATGACAGAGAAAACACAGTGCATGTACTAATGACTAAATAAATGTTCTTAATCCTCAACTCAAATAGCAATCCACTCCCCAGAGATGTCACTCTGACAGATTTGCCTATTCAAAGAAAGTCTCCCAACAAATCCTCCAAGGAAAGAAAACCACATGCCTGAGCAGAAACAGCTCAGAACAACTTTATGGGAAACTACAACAGGACAGAGGCTAATTAATAAATCCAATGCGAAAGTCTGTTGGAGAATGCCAGCATCATCACAAAGCAGCATTTACACCAAATGGTCCTCCTGGTAGAATTTTGCCATAGAAATCCTAAGGCTGAGTCTGTATCATGCCACTGTACATTATAACTTTAGGTTTGGTCACACTGCTGCTTAATCCATAAATGCATGTTTGAAGTGACCGATCAATTCAGATCAATCATGTACAAAGGCAGTCATTCAGGGGATATGCTTTAAAAATTCTAGGAAATGTGCTTAAAAAAATACTTGGAACACAGGAGAAAATAAGGTGAGTCCTGTCTTCCAGATAGCTCACAGGGTAATGTGCAGACAATTATGAAAGTAAATACCTTCAATCTGAGACTGAAGCATCTCAGGGCAATAATGCAGAGGGCTGTTGAGGGTGCTCAGGGGAGAAGTGTGGGCTGAGATAGTAAAGCAGTGGAAGGAGCTAATGTACTTCTAGTGTAAGATGTTGAAAATAACCGGGACCCGAGAAACTTGAAATGTATCTGCATGGAGAACTATTCAAGGTCAATTGTATATTTGCCTGAAGAATAAACCACTAAGTTCAAAGTGGTTTCTTTGTGAATAATGCAAATCTGTTCATCGTTGACTAGTTACACTGGCATAGGTGGGAATGAGTTGAGGTGCAGAGTGTGTTCAATCTTTGTAGTGATGCATACAAAGTGACTATGTAAGTTCTATGTGAATTAAACCAATGTTGAATTCATATATATAGAAAATGTGTCATTACCAAATGTACACATTCTTCCTTTATTGCTATTGTTCCCTGGATAATCTAATATTACAACTCTCTCCATGACAGTTATATCATGGTAGGTATTGTAAATCATCTAGAGACAATTTAAAGTAGATAGAAAGATGTACATAAATGTCATGCACCTGCTATGCCATTTTATTTTATATATCTGACTTGAACATTTGGATTCTGAGGAACAGTTAAATACCCTGTGTTCACTGTGTAGGCACATAAGAGTATGTACCTAAAAATTAAGGATGGCATTTCCTTTCCCAAAGATCTGGAAAAAATATTTTATTCTAAAAAAGGAGGTTATTTGCCCATACTATAATGGCATTCCAAGTTAGACTAATGTAAAATTTGAAGAAGAAGCATATATGACAGGCTGTCACCCATGTAGCATACACAAACTGTGCATGACTTCTGCTGAGACCCCAGATAGTCGGCAGAATTCTACAAAAGATGCTGCATATCTGGCCCCACCGGGGTTTTTGAAATCAAGAGTGGGAAATGGCAATGGAGGGAGAATCTGTTTGTTTAGTTGATTAATTAGGTTTTGTTTTGTTTTGGGGGTTTGTGGAACATTTTTGTTTTTCTAAAAATATGGTCTGTGTGCTGCCTGACCACTTCTTTCTACTCAAAACCATGAGACAAGATGGACGGAAGAGATAAATAGCTTTTGCAGCCTCCTGAGGGCTGTCAATAGAGCCACAGGAAGACACCAGAGATCTGAGAGCTAGTATGCAGTCATTGAGGCCCTGAGGCAGGGCTGCTCTGTATGAATTCTGGCTATGCAAGATGAACAGCTAGGATCGTTTCAGTAGGACCAGTACCAGAGAATCAGAATAATCAAGATAAATCCAGAAAGAATTGGGAATGTGATGAGTGAAGTCTTTGGCTCTGTGGCCTTAGGGTGAATCCCTCAGGGGTTGTAAGGGTCTCTCAAAGGCCTTTCCTTAAGTTAAGGCAAATGAGCAGCCTTCCATTCAGAGAGAAACTGTGCACACTGCAATTAGCATCACACAGAACAGCACTAAACTTGCTAACAGGTGCAGAGGCCACAACATGGCTTTGGGGGTGTTGGGTTGAGTGGCACAAAGAGGTAAACTGAAAACACCAGACTTTCATTATATTAAAAGTTGTAGTAGGCTCAGCATCAATGAGTAAAAAGGACAGAAGTTCCCACAAAAGTGGCAAGGCAAAGTGAGCAGGGTGACCAAAGGAGAGATCAGTGTTGTAGACAGAATGACTCCATCCTTAGTGAGGAATGTGAACTGGGAATGAAGGAGATACAGGCTGAAGGAGCAGGGATGTGACAGGAAGAAAACAGTATGTCATGAGGAATGGACACACACACATATATACATACATATATATATACACACACACACATATACACATACACATACATATAAATGAATGAGGATAAACTTGCATGACAAGAACAATAGTCAAGTTGAGGGCAGCATTGTCTGTGAGGCTAAAGCCCAGTGTCCACTGAAAGCTTGCTTGTAAAAATGACACCTGACTGGTGTGACAAGAATGGAGAATGCATATGTACTCACTGTGATCTGGAGTCTTGATTCTAGAGCCCAGGAGCACTCAAATCCAGCTCCAGAGCCCACTTCTTAAAATGACAGGAAACCCTTTGCCTCTCAGATATCAACTTGTTTATAGAAAATGTGTTAGGGAATGGAAGTCAAGGAAAATAACTCAGTTAAAACAAGCTCTAGGATTTAACCTGGGATATCACAAAAGGCACAGCTGTTATCACTAGGACCATGCTTCCTTGGGACCATTTAAAAGAGATTATAAGTATACTCATCAATTATTATTCAGAGTTCAAGGTCATTTTATACCCAAGAACTTCGTTTGACTTCTCCCAAATTTCAGGTGTAAACTCTGGCATAAGCGTCTCCTTACCTTTTAAGTAATCCATTTGGAAGACAGGGTACAATTTTTCATCCTTAACCTTCAATTCTCTTAGACTCCTCATTACCTCTAGTCATGCAACTGAATTAAGTAGGAAAAAGCGTCTCCAAGCACGGACAGCTACTAATGGGAAACATAATAGAACATGAGACCAGAAAGACAGCTTTGGTTATTGTAGGAGTTCTAACATTCTCCAAATCTGTCAGCCTGACAATGCCATGTTTCAGTAAGGAGTTGAGTCATGAATCCATTTCAATTACTGCACAAAAGAACAAAAATTGTACGTGACAGTAGACCATGAGCTCTCTACTGCATCTAAATCTGCACAAAGAAAGGGCAAGGGCTGTATGCTTTCTTAGCAATATAGTAAAGAACAGTATGGGGATTGAAAACCAAGGATAGTGGTGGTGGTGGTGGTGGTGGTGTGTGTGTGACAGAAAGAGAGAGAGATGAAGGGGGAGGAAGAGAAAGAAAGAGAAGGGAGGGAGGATGGAAGGAAAGAAGAGAGAGAGTCGCAAAAAGAGAAACACTGAAAGAGAGGCAATATTGTATAGGGTATATTGTATTAATTGCTATTCATCCTGTTAATATTAACAATAGCATCATAGTGATAATAATAATTATACCAACAATGGGCAATGGCTGGACTTTGAAAGACCATAGTTACCAGTGAGCATCAGTGTAGTAGCTAAAGAAGTCAACACACTGAAGGAACTTGGATGTCTCAGTCTTCAAACTGAGAAAGAACAGTTTTATTTTTGAAAAAAGAAACATTGAAAGGATGATCTCCCAATTCTGAAACACTGTCTGAAAAGAAGCAAGGTTATCATTTTTTTAGCAATATTCATAAGCTGAATTTTCGTGAACTCATGCTCTAGAAAGTTACTTTAGCCAGGTTCCTCCAGCCAGGTGGGAAAACACATGTTCAGGCAACAGGTGTTCTTACGTGCTCACATACACTTTTGTAAGCAGAGTTCAAGACATCCTGACAGCAGACATGCTTTTCCCAGCTGAAATGTTCTTCCTAACAGAGCTCTAGTTAGACAGCCAAAGTAAAATGCAACAAATACGACCTTAGACCCTGTTCTGGCCCCAGAAGAGAGCCTAGAGAAGAGCCCTTCAAATCCTCAGTGAAAATGCTCTGCTTGGCTCTGGGATGGCTTGGCCCTGGACAGGAGAGCTTTTTCTCCATCACTATTCCACTCCAAGGCTTTGGTCTCCAAGCATTTGTCCCCAGCACCTGATAGACTTGGTGCATCAAGCAACTTAATTTCTTTACATTTACAACTTCAAATTTAACTGTCCCAGATGAAAAATTGTATTTAAAATGCAGTTATAGAAAAAATGAAGAGTGGAAGATGACTTTGACTATTCACCTACATCTGACACTGTGCTCTTTGTATAGTGAATATGCATTATACAGTACAGAGTCATGAAGTTTTTGGTGGCTTGATACCCATGCAAAGATGTAAACAAAGATCAGGGTGTGATTTGAATAATGATAAAAGATGAGACCATAAAGAGTAAGGTCTTAGAAATGATAGCAGCTTAACATCAGGAAGGAAGGTGTGGATATATATTACATACTTAATAAAACCTGAATATTAGAGGAGAAAGCACACAGTGAAATCCTAGGCAGACAGCTCAGATCTTTCAATTCAAGGATAAACAGCTGAGAGTCAATCACACACACCTTTAATCCCAGCACAGGAAAAGCTGGGAGTGGTGACCTACACCCTTTATCCCACAACTCCAGAGACAGAACTTCTTTTGCTTCTGTGAGTTCAAGGCTACCTGCCTTTAATCCTAACCTGGATGGTATAGGCTATATAAGGGCTGTAGAAACCCAGAGAGAACAGAAGAGACTGGGAGAAGCAACTGGCAGAAGCGACCAGGAGGGAGGCTGAGGAAGTTGCAAGACAGCTGGGTGAGGATTGACTGTGGTGCTTCCTCTCTGATATTTCAGCCTTCCCCCAATATTTGGCTCTGAGTCTCATTTGTGATACTATAGAAGGGATTAACACTATTGTAAATGATGCATAAAATAATGGGAAAGGTTAAGATTTAAAACATAAAAATTTAAAACCTCAAAATAATAGCAAGATTAATAAACAAAAGTAAAATTTGAAGATGTAAGCACATGATAATAAGCTAATATTAACATCCATAATAAAGAACATATGCTTTAAGTTAATTATTCATAAATTACCCTGTGAAAGCTCACAAAGAGGGAGGAAAAGGGAGGGAGGGAGAGAGAGAAAAAGAGAGAGATTGAGATCTAAAACATCCAGATACAACCATATATATATGAATATAGTGTATAATTTGTTTACAGAAAATTTTTAGAAACATACACACACATGCACACACACTAAGAAAGAGGAATCTAAGATTATCTTAGTTTGTTAAGATAATTAAAACAGAATTCCAAGAGCCAGGTAACTTGTAGACAACAGGAATTACTGCTTGAAGTTCTGGAAGCTGAGATGTCTGAAATCAAGATGTGACAGATGTGCTCCTAGAGGTATCACCTTCCTCAAGGACAGGGTATTGTTGCTATACTGTCAGGAGAGGGGTGTCAAGGAGGTAAATGAACTCTCTATGCTATCTTATAAAAAGGTACTGATGCAGTTGTTGAGTGCCCCTTACATAACTAATCAACCTCAAAGTCCACAGTTCCTGATATCGATACACAGTAATAGCAATTCATTATGTTAGCTCCTATCACAATTGCTGCACTGTGACATCAAATATGATCCATTGTGTCACCACAATGTTCTGTTGTGACATGAGAGTGACCAGTGTGCCATCATAATGTCACTTGTGACATCCAAACATCCAGTGCCATCACAACGTTGCATTTTAGTATTGCAATTCTCCCTTTTGATTTTTGATATCACAATGATGACTTGTGATAGCATAGAGCAGCAGTGTGTCTTCACATTACTTTATTGAGGCATTATAATGCTCCATTATGACATCATAAATCTCCATTGTGTCATCACAGTGTTCAGTTGTGATATAACCAAGATCCATTGTGCCACATCAATATTTCATTAGAAATCACAGTGATCAATTGTGTGATCACAATGATTTATTGACACATCACAATGCTTGACTATGCTACCACAATTCTACATTGTGACAACACAATGCTCTTCTCTGTCATCACCACGCTCTATTGCATCATTATAATTTTGTATTTTAACATCACAACACTGATATTAATGATCATAATACTCCACTGTGACATCATCGTGTTCCACTATGACTAAACAGTCCTCTAGGGTGGGGTTTGAATGCTCTGATATGACTTCACAGTGCTCCAGTGTGTCATCACACTGAAGTATGACTTCACAATGCTCTAGTGTGACTTCAAGTGTTGCACTGTGTTGTCTCATCTTGCACTGTGACAACACTTTAATGAATTGTGGCAGCACAGTGTTGTATCCTTTAATTTTACCATCATAATGTTGAATGGTGACATCACAATGGTCTACTCTGCCATCACAATGCAGCTTGGGGGCTAGGACTTCAATGTATGATTAGGGATAACCATTCAGAATATAAATTCCTAACTCTATCTATCTATCTATCTATCTATCTATCTATCATTTATCTATCACCTATCTATCAACTATCTATTATTGATCCATCTATTCTCTGACACAAATCATGAAAACCAAACTGAAGGTAATTTTAGAAAACAATCCTGGTGTATGGCATTTTCACTTTTTTAATCTCAAGAATGGGTTTCATATTATATTCACATTTAAAAAATGTTCAACCATTACTTAAAAAAAACATTTCTATTGTATCCTGAGAAACCAGGGTCCTCTTGCTTTTCCTTTTATCTTCTCAGACTTTCTTCCCTGTTTACTCACAAGATGTTGAAATATTCTAGAGGCAGGATTCTGGACCTCTAGTCTGTCTAACCTAGACTTCAGGTGACTTCATTCAATTTCATGAACTTGACATATGGTGAAAATTGCCTTTTCCCAAGTTACATTGAAACTGTAAGTCTTAGTTGCTCTGAATATGAACTTATTTGGAAATTAGGTGTGTGTAACCCCCTTAGGATTGAATACTTATGATGAGTCTAATTCAGATAGAAACTCTTTTGACAGGCAGAAAGAAAACAGAGATCAGAGTACTATGCCTTCAGTGAATAGATATCTTGGCATGTGAAGAAAGTTATTCTCTTTTGGATAGTGGAAAGCATAGGCCTGCTGATAAACCTTGACTTCATGTTTAAGCTTTCACACTGTGAGATAGTATGGTCTTTTTGTTTGTTTCAATCCACACAGTTTGGGGAATTTTGATACTGGGAACCCGGGGTAACTAGTCAATTAGTCATACACAGTATTAATTCCCATGAACTTTCTCTAAGTTTGAGCAAGCTTGACTTGCCCATTGTATATCTGATTGCTCAGTCAACTTATCTCTAAAGGTGTAAAAGGTATATCAAAACAGAAAATGTAGTTCTTGCCCTGCAACCATTATTCTTCTTCTTAATGTTATTTTAGTAAATTACCCATGATTCATTCAGAATGCCTACAATTCATTCAGTTTGCTGATAATAAAAATTTAGATGCCTTTCTTAATTTCTTTCTTTTGTTTGTTCTGTGTCCAACCATTACATAAGAAAGTCTTGCCAGCTTTATTTCCCAAAAATATTTGTCCTCTCTTTCCCTTGGGATTGCCCTCACCCCACTGGGAATCCTCAACACTCTCTTGTCTGGACTGTCAGCTGATGCTCCAGATTGGGCTGCTGTCCACCCTCCCAAGCAATGGTCTTGAACAACAAAGAGTCCATCAGAAGACAGTTTATTGCTTAAACCCTCCAGTACAACCTCAGTACCCTCCTAGTTAAGATTCTGCTTACCCTCACTCCTCTGCACATCTCTGCTGTCATCTTGTCATCTGACACTCTTGTCTTGGCCATGTCCTGTCTCTATTCTATAGAACTCAAAGCTTGTCCTGTCTCAAAGGCTGTGCCCTGCACTTTCCCTCTGCCTGGACCATTTTCCCAAGATTATGACAGGTCTGCCCCTTCCTTCCTTGTTATTCAGATTTCACTTAAAAGTTTTCCCACTAAGTTTGTCTTAGTGAGTCAAGTGCTTGATCCTCAAACATGAGGACTTGAGTTGGCCCCCAAAATCAACATTTAAGTAATAGCCAGGAGTGATGATATAGTTGCCAAACCCCATTATAGGGGAAGAGGAGATGTGTGGATTCATGAGTAATTCATCAACCAGAATTACCTACGTGGCAAGTTCCAGACCAGTGAGAAACCTTATTTCTATTTTTAAAGTGAATGGTACTATATGTATGTGCACACATGTGCACAAACACATACCACACACTCACACACATACTCTCACACATGTGTAACAAAATCACCTATTGAATACTCAACATAGTCATAGGTCACTGGCTCCACTCTACATGTCCTGACATTCTTCTTGTCTTCTGTCACCATAGCTAAACTTAAGTTTTACGAGATAAAGTTCTCATTGTCTTATTCTTTCCTGTATTCACAGATTCCATAAGAGTGACAGAGTCTAAGATTTGATAAGTAGCTCTTGTGTGCATGGCAAATGTGGCTGCAGCCTTTTCCTTTGTAATCAGTGCCACTTCCAAAGAGATCCTTGCCTTTATATTATTTATGATTCATTTCTTTATTTTGATAACCCAAAAGTCGTCAACCGTTTGTTCAACAAATTCATCAATTAATCACTTCCTTATGGACTTCCTACTGCCTGCCAAGGAATGAAAAGCCAAATTATGGAAGGTCCTCACTGGCAGAAGTTTAAACTATAAACATGAAATTGTAGCCTAAAAGTAAGTAATGCATAGAGGATTAGAGTGCAATGCTTCAAGAACAAAAATAATGTGATAAGTGATATAATGATGGTTAATGAAACCACAACATTTTACACAAAACAAATCCCAATGGCTCTTACTGCCCAGACAGTAGAAGGTTTGGCTAAGCACTTCAGTAATTGGGGTACTTTAGGTAATAATGAGACAAAAAAAGGGCTAGTGCTTACTGAATGCCAGGCACCATGCCTCTTGTTGACATTCCCTATGGTATGAACACTATTAATTTCTGAGGGTTGCTATAACAAATGAGTGCAAACTTGGTGGAAAAAACAAAAAAAATTTATTGAACCAGGTTTTCAGGAGAGAAAGCTCAATTTTTGTAGGCTGAAAGTTAAGGAATGAGATGATTCCATGTCCTAATCCAGGGCCGTTATGTTCGTCTTATAGAGCATAGACTGTGTACATGATAGACTTAATGTGCCAAAGATCCATTCCCTGAACAGCTAAGGCAGTAAGTGTCTCACTGCTTCGGCATTTGGTAGCTGCAGCCTCCTTGTCTTGGCTCTGTCAGTTAAGTTTCTGCCTCTGTGATCTTGTCTTCTCACCTGTCTAGCATCTCCTCCTGCCTCTCTTGTGGAAGAGCCTGACTTCATTTAGGATCCGAATGAACACTTTTTTTCATCTGAAGAACTTCAATTCACATCTGCAATGTCTTTGTTATATGAGCAAATACTGGGGATTATGAGATTGCTGTAGAATATTATTTTAAAGTGTGTTACTTTTGTTTATGTTGCATTTGTTTAACTCTGTGGAGCTGTGTTACTGTGCCTGTCTAAAAACCTGATGGTCTAATAAAGAACTTAATGATCAATAGCAAGGGAGGAGAAAGTATATATGGAGCTAGCAGACAGCAAGGATATATAGAAGGGGAAATCTGGGAGAGAAAGAAACAGCCAGAGGAGGACATCAGGAGCCAACCACTCAGCTACACAGCAAGCCATGGAGTAAGAGTAAGAATTACAGAAGTGAGAGAATGAGAAGAGCCCAGAGGCAAAAGGTATAATTTAAGTTAAGTAAAGATGGCAAAAAACAAGCCATGGTAAAATTGGAAATTTATAAGTAAGAATAAGCCTCTGTGTGTGATTTATTTGGAAGCTGGGCATAGGACCCCAAAAGAGAAAAACTAAACAGCATTTTGGTGTCCAAAGTGGTGCCAGAATAAAGGAAAAATCAAGAGATGTGCCATTTTATGGTACTATTTATTTGCTCAATCACAGATATCATTAATTGTATTAGTTTAACCTAGTAACAAGGTCTTTTAATGTGCTACTCTGTATACTCGTAGTTATAAGTATAATTGTATTGTTTTTATTTTCTTAGTTACTGGCTGAGCATCCCACACCTCAGAACAAGAAAACATTTTTTTTGCCTTTGTGTTGAATCTACTACAGAATCCTAATCCCCCTATCATATTTCTTGGCATATTTTAAAAGCTCAATAAAGGTTTACTGAATGTAAATCAAGCCTTCCTCAGCCTAAGTCTGAAAATATCTGTGACACATACTTTAGTTCTAGGATCTTGATTCTCAAATTATATCCTTTCTTTATGAAATGTTTCTTCCTACCTTATATTTATGATGAATGTCTTCATACAGTGATGCATGATTGTATTTAACCACTGGGTGATGAGAAGTTGGGTTAATGGAAGTTTGGCTGGGATGTTGTTATCACCTACAGCAAACCTACAAAAATCCATTCTTTGACTTTGTGATTCCTATCAATTCCTGAAGTCATAGGAAGATGCCCAAAGACTGCTGCATCTAAGCTAACCCTTGACTTTTGTTCTTACAGATGACCTTTTGATGTTTATTTTTGAAGTCTGTAAAAATCAAGCTATCGTCCCAACGGAACTATAATATATTTTTGAAATCCACTTTTTCTAAAAAGACAGCTGGAACAACTAGACAGCCCAGCTATTGCAGAGTGAAGACTGTGTTTGATCAGAAAAAACCTCACCATCACTTCCTGTCAAGCCTCAGGTCAGCAATGGGGTTCTGGCTTTCTCATCTGCAAGCTCCAGCAGCAGTCAGGAGTGTGTAAGGGCATTTGTCACGTACGCTGTAGCCTGCAAGGGTGAAGTGCCAACTGAAGGATTAGGTCTTTCCAGAAAATAGAAAGTGCCTCTGTGGGGTTTCCAAACCCTGATTCCAGGGTGTCCCTTCTCTCACAGACCAATAGGACTTGATCTCCTAAGGCAGTCACTTTCTCCTTCATATTATGACAGTTTTATAACTAAGATAGCTTAAATAAAATGTGTTCATATAAATATACATATATATTTATGCAACAGTAATTTTAAAAAATCCCCAGGAAATGCCTATTTGAGGCTGACTAAACAAAGAGAAGCCTTACAAAAATAATTAGAAAAGTTAATAAGGAATAGCTAACAAATATATATAACTAATATAGTATATTGTATTATAGATAAATTAATAAATATAAACAAATTAAATAATAAAAAGAAGAACTATGAAAATTCCAACAAGAATTTGAAGAGTAAGGATTCAAAGGGGCTTTTAGAAAATGGAGTTTAGTGTAAAAAAACAATGCCCTACGTTATTGATGCTCTCATAAGACTGAAAACAGTTCTCAATGTTTTTTAAAGCAAGGAAGGCAAGATAATGACAGGTTTTAGCAACTGTATGGACATGTGTTCTCAGAAGACAGGAAGAAAGTCTAAGACAGTCATAATAAGAGAGTTCAAGCATCCTCCTTTGTTTTCACAGCTTTGTTCTTCATTAGCATCACTGGGGGTGAAGAGGAAGGTAGATACATTCAAAGGACATCTAGGGAACATTTCAATGGGATATACTAGGGGGTCAAATATAGAAATGAGGACAGTAGCTCCCTGGCTCACATCATGAGAACCTACACAGGTGTAAGTGACATATATGAGATTAAGAAAATTAGATAGTATGACAGTGTTTGTACAGAAATCAAGGAGATGAAATTTTAAGTGTGGGTGACTCTAATATATTTGATACACAAACATTGAACATGGGTGACATGCCTGATTTAGAAATAAAATTTAATACTTTACAACATTCAAGAAATATTTCTAATGTTGTTCTGTTCAGGAAGTTATCTCCTGTGTCGATGCTTTCAAGATTATTACCTAACTTCTCTTCTATCAGATTTAGTGCAACTAGATTTATGTTGAGGTCTTTGATCTTGGATTTGAGTTTTGTGCAGGGTGATAGATATGGATCTATTTGCATTCTTCTACATGCTGATATCCAGTTAGACCAGCTCCATTTGTTGAAGATGCTTTCTATTTCCATTGTGTAATTTTGGCTTGCTTTTTGATAATTAGGTGTCCATAGATGTGTGGATTTACATAAGTGTCTTTTATTTGATTCCATTGTTCCACCCATCTGTTTTTATATCAATATCATACAGCTTCCTTTTTATTACTATAGCTCTGTAGTAGAGCTTGAAATCAGGGATGGTAGCACCCTAGAAGTGGCTTTATTATTATGAATTGTTTTAGCTATCCTGGGTTTTTTGTTTTTCCATTTGAAGTTGGGTATTTTTCTTTCAAGATCTCAGGATTTTAAAGGGAGATTGCACTGAATTTGTAAACTGCTTTTGCTAAGATAGCTAGTTTTTTATGTTAATCCTCTGATCCATGAGCATAAGAGATCATCTTTTAATATTTTCTTTAGTTTCTGCTAAGATTTGGGGTCCTTGTCATACAAGTCTTTCACTTGCTTGGTTAGAGTTAAACCAAGTTACTTGGGAATATTGTAAAGGGTATTGATTCTCTGATTTCTTTTTCAGCTCATTTATCACTTGTATATAGGGGGGCTACTAATTTTTTGTGATAATTTTGTATCCAGCCACCTGACTAAAGGTGTTTATCAGCTGTAGGAGTTCTCTGGTAGAGTTTCTGAGGTCACTTGTTGTATTTTACATCATCTACAAATAATGATACTTTGATTTCCTTATTTCAACTTTGCATCCCCTTAATCTCTGTAAGTTGTCTTATTGCTATAGCCAGAACTTCAAATATTATATTAAATAGGTATGAGAGAGTGGATGACTGTGTTCTTGTTCCTGATTTTAGTGGAATTGCTTTGAGTTTCTCTCCATTTAATTTGATGTTGACAAATGGCTTGCTGTGTATTGCCTTTATTATATTTAGGTATGCTCCTTATATCTCTGATATATCTCTCCAAGACTTTTACCATGAAGGAGTGCTGGATATTTGCCAAAGTCTCTTTCAGCATCTAATGAGTGCCAATAGCAAAGGCACTAAGTTTAACAATTAAAAAATGGGACCTCATGAACTTGCAAAGTTTCTGTAAAGCAAAGGACATCATCAATAGGACGAAAGGGCAGCCTACTGAATGAGAAAAGATCTTCACCAACCCCATATCCTATATAGGGCTAATTTTCAAAATATATAAAGATCTCAAGAAACTAAATATTAACAAACCAAATATTCAGTTTAAAAATGGAGTACACTTCTAAACAGAGAATTCTCAACTAAAGAATCTCCAATGGTGAAGAAACACTTGAGATGTTCAACATCCTTAGCCATCGGGGAAATGCAAATTAAAATGACTCTGAGAGCCCATCTTACATGTGTCAGATTGGCTAAGATCAAAACACAAGTGACAGCTTACGCTGGAGAGGACGTGGAGCAAGGGGAACACTCCTCCATTGCTGGTAGGAGTGCAAACTTGTACACCACTTTGGAAGTCAGCATGGCAATTTCTTAGAATACTGGGACTCAATATACCAAATACCCAGCTATACCACTCTTTGGAGTATACTCAAAGTATGCTCAATCATAACTTGGACACTTGTTCAACTATGTTCATAGCAGCTTTATTTGTAATAGCCAGAACCTGAAAACAACCTACATATCCCTCAACTAAGGAACAAATTGAAAAAAAAATGTGATACATTTATACAATGGAGTACTACTCAGGCATAAAAACAATATCAAAAAATTTTAAGGCAAATGTATGTAACTAGAAAAAAAAATCATTCTGAATGAGGTAACTCAGACCAAGAAAGCCAAACATGGCTTATACTCACTCGTAAGTGATTATTAGCTGTAAAATAAAGGATAACTATGCTATCTAGACCCAGAGAGACAAGATAACCAAGAGGGTTGTTACACCCGGTTTCTGACCCCGTCAGGGCCAGAAGTCTGATTTGCCTGTGACTGCTTTTCTCCCCCAAAATCACCCAGACACTTATATTAATTTCATCCTGTTTGGCCTATGTCTGAGGCTCATTAACCTACCTGGCCACATAGCCATGCCCAGGCCCCTTACATGTTTCTTCTTTGGAGGCTGGATGGAATCTGTCCGACTCCGCCCTCCTTCTACCTGTCTCTCGTCTGATTCCTCCACCGACTTCTTAGGTGCACCACACAAGGCCATAACACTTCTTTTATATACAGCATCCAGACGAGCATTCCTGCCTCAGAGGGTTCATGAGGAACTGCCATCTCCCTCGGAAGAGGAAGTAAGAGAGATTTTGTGAGTGGACTGAGGGCAGGTGGAGCGGGATCATGAGCAATCAGGGTTAGGGATAGTACTGAAAGAGACTACTGGAAAGAGGGGGCATTTTCAGGTCAGGTAAAAGTCTGGAGGAATGGATTCTCCCAGGAATCTAAAAGGATGACTTTACCAAAACTCCTAGCAATAGCAGATACATAGCCTGAACTGACCATCTTCTGTGACCAGATTGGTACCTGGACCAATTGTCATCAGAGAGGACTCATCAGGAAGCTGATGAAGGCAGATGCAGAAACCCACAGCCAAACATTAGGCAGAAGGGGGAGCCAGAGGGGTCAAGGACACCACAAGAAAACTCAGAGTCAACTCACCTGGGCTCACAGAGACTGAACCAACAACCAAGGAGCCTGCATTGGACTGACCTAAGCCCTCTGCCTATATGTGACAGTTGTGTAGCTTAGTTTTCTTGTGGCACTCCTAACATTGGAACAGTGGCTGTCTTTGTCTCTTTTACAGGCTTTTGGAACCCTAAATGTACTGCACATTTTAATTAAACACAATTTTTATAAATTAACACAAGAAGTAACAGTTCTTTGAGGGTAAAATATAAAATTGACAAATAATAAATATCAGCCTCTTTATCCACTGGTTTTGTGTAATTCTCCCTAGAATTTTTCCTTCTATTTGTAAGAATTTTATTTCTAGGGTCCTAATAGGCAGAGCTGCACAACAGGTAGACACATCAATACATAGCTCAATTTATCTGTTCAAAACTAAGAATAACTTTCCTTTTCTAATACTTGAAGAGTGTAGTTCACAGAATCATTAATCCTAAGTTGGCTTAGATAATACTAAGAAGATGTCTCAAATTATTTTTCAATAAATTTCTACATGATAAGAAATGTGATGTATTTCCTTGTCTGGTGAAAAGTTTATCTAATTACTTAATCTTGTATTATTTAGAATAGAACATCAATAAAGCTGGTTTGATTTCTGAGTAAGTTTCCCAAGACTTTAAAAATATTTATTCTTGGCTGGAGGGATGGCTCAGCCATTAAAGGCTAGGCTCACAACCAAAAAATAGAAATATTTATTCTATTTAAAAAGTATACTTGTGATTCAGAATTAAATTTAAAAGTTTATTGCAATATTTTGAACAATTCCTAATGTTAGCTGTGTTTTAGAATCTCCCTTTCTATTGAATATTAATAAGTTCATAAAGGTTTCTGATTTAAAAATTCTTATTGCTGTTACTTCTATATATAAAACTTTGATTTATTATTAATATTTATTGCTTTCAACAATAATATAAATGGCCACTAATGGGTGATATATACACATTAATTTTTATACATAAATCTGGACACTCAAATTTGTTTGCATTATGCATTAGGATGGTTTAAACATCCCACTAGAGGAAGACACTTTATCCTCAGAGAGATATCAACAATTATTTTTAATATTAATGAAATTCATATATGTATCATGAGTGAGTATAAATTGCCCTTGCATGTCTTCATGGGAACATAACAGATTCAGTGATCCACTGGGATTTTCTGAACTTTATAAATAATTATTTATATATTTTCTTTAAAGAAATATAAAAAATAATTTTCATCTTGTCTCTAAAAATAGAAAATCATGTATTCTTACATTTTGGTTTTATTTTTCTGTAGAGACAATAATTCCCCATTGAGAAAATTGTATATTGGATAGGAGCAATTAAGATGATGTATCACCCCCAAGGATAGGACAATGAACACTTATTCTGCAGTTATTTGCTTGGGTGAAAATAGCCAATTTTTTATTAAAATAAATTGTCTGTACAGGAACAATAGGGTGAAGCAAACAACTGCAAAGCAAGTGGAAAAGAAGACATCCTTTCAGAAAGATCAAATTATAAGCCACAGAAACACATCAAAATTGAATAAGCTTATCTTGGACTGGATGTTTGGCACATGCTTGTGCCTCTATTCTCTAGATGACAAGTGTGAAGGCAGTGTGAACAGGTGTGAGGAGGTTAAACAGTGTATCCAGATTGCCAGATAGGTTCCTCACACTGAGAAATTGAAGGAAACTATTCCCAACCTCTTGATGGATTGTCTTGAGCATACTAAACTCTTTTTCTAGAGGCACAAAGCTAGTCTACCTTCCAGCACTTTCTAGATACTAATTCTAACTCCTTGATACAACTGTACTTTCCATATGCAAGGCAGATTTAATATTTTAATATCTTCCTTTTAATTTTCTCAAAGTAGCTTGGCAAGCAACTAAGTACTACTTTGTCTGACACAGTTCAGATCCTCCAGGTGTTCTTAAAGAATGGTACTCGGAGTCCTAAGAAAGGGGTGTTTCCATGGTGATAGGGTTTAGAAACCCTTCATATGAAAAAACATCACTATTAGTTCCAGATGTGTTACCTACTTTCATCTTACCAAACATCAGAGAACATCAACCCAGTGCTCGTTAGAGGACTTTTTCTTCCTATGTTGATCATTGGAATGACTGGGAGTCACCACTACTACATCATGAAACATAGGACATGGTTAAACAACACAACATTACTATGATCAGAGGAGACAAGTGTTGTTTCTAATGGATTACATAGCTTTTTGAACCACTAAAAACAACCAAAAAAATCATTAAGTCGAAACATGGAAGTCTATACACAATGTCTTCAGAAAGCCAAGACCATTGGTGAGTTGATGAACCCAGAATTGGGGAGAAATAATAAGTCCCTTATGCCTCTTTGAATACAGCCTAGTAGTTAATTTGTTTGGGTGAATGTCACTGAGCATCAGTAAGCCTGGCTTGCTTTCTTGCATGCCTTGCTGGAATTCTATGTCCAAATTATATCAAAGTCTCATAAGCATTGACCCCACACTAAGCTTGCCAGCTCTACCATAACTAAGCAAAATGTAAATGCCTTTTCAAGGTGCCCTTTCCTGGTAATCAGGAAAGACTCATTTTCTTTTTTTCTCTTATTCTGGATCGATATTATACAAGTGAAAGCCATTGACTCTATCTTGATTAACTCTGGTAAAAAAAAAAAAAACCTGAAAATTTTTATAGTTTTGGAAGCAAATAATGTCTATAATCCCAGCACCGAGAAAGCTGAGGCAGGAAGATAGTGAAGTCTAAGCCAGTCTGGGCTAAGTAATAAAATCCTGTCTCAAAAAATTACACAAGGCCATGTTTATTTGCAAATGATAGAAATTAAATAGGCAAGCTTCTAGTTTTATTTTCTTTCAAGACAGCTCTTATCCTGTAGCTCCTACAACTCACTGCAATCCTCCTGCCTCTGTTTTATAAACATTGAGAGTCCAGGCATGAGCCACCACAACTAGTGTGTGTGTGTGTGTGTGTGTGTGTGTGTGTGTGATTTTCCTAATAAACCAGTGATTGAAGCCAACAGTAACTCCACCAAAATCCATCTCTCTATATAACAAAGTTAGGTATGGTACTGTTTTCAAAATTCATCAGCCCAGAAACTCCATCTGGAAAATTGTTCCATAGAGATATTATCTGTGCTTACTTTTATAGAAACAACGAATATTTTAAAATCTATAGGAAAATTACAATGGGGAAAAAGTCACACCCTCAAAATATAAGGACAATTTAAGAATCAGATACCAAGCTGCCAATCCTGATAGTGGACCTTTCTGTGTTAACGTGCAGCATGTCAGCATTGCCTCCCCAAGTATGTTGTCTGGAGACTCAAACACACTGTTCTGAACAAACAGGAAACTCGTAAGAGCATCCTCTATAGGATGTCCCGATAACATCAGTAATCAGAGCATTGGGAACATGCCACTTGGTCACATACACTCCTACCCAAGAAAGCAATAAAGGCAGGAATTTGTGTTTACTCTTCAATAATAAAACGGAAAACACAGTGGATGAAAAGTGAAGATAACCTTCTTGGCTGCTGACTCCGTGCTGAAGGGGGAGAAAATAGCCAGTTATTAGTGTACTCATTAGGCTCCAAGTCTCAAGGGATCTGGACAAGCTGCAAAGTGTGGTATGACCCCTGCAGCCTTTTTTCTCCAGAGATGCTTGATCATAATCTCTCCGCTAGCGCAAAAGAGACATGGAACAACAGATATCTTAAAGAAATAATTTCTGTTCTTTTTTCTTCACCGTGTCTTAGAACAGAAAGAAGTAATTAATCATGGCTGACTCTCAAAGAAGTGTATAACAGGGAATAGCCAAGCAAGAGAAGATGGCTTCACTATAAATCACCTGTGAATAACCAGGATAACCTCAGATAATACACAGATACTCATTGCTTTAAGTGGAAGATGTGTGCTCTTCTGTCTGAGTGAAAGCAGAGATAGAGAAATCTCTACAAATCAGACATGAAGCCTGAGGTCAGCCCTTCATATCTGGTCATTACCATAGTTCAGGTATGAACAATGTTACCCCTTCATGTGTGATGATGCATACATAGCTCCAGATCTTTTTAGCACATCTTTTACTATTTGAAAATTTCATCCATTAACATAAGTGGATTTATTCATTTTTCCACAGACTTCCCCACACTCCTCTCTCTCATCCCCTTTACCTCCTGCTGGAACCCTTCTCAAGTTCTCCTACTACTGTTATTGCTTCTTTTGTCAAAACCTATCTCTTAAAGTAAGACGAGTAGCTAAGATGGGGGGCTGCAAAATTCCAGCAAAATTCATGTATCCTAGCATTACGGAGCCTGAGGCAAAAAGATCACAAGTTCAAGACCAACCTGGGCTATAACAAGACCTAAATAAAACCAAAACCAAACTAAACCAAAAAACAGACAAACAGTAAAAAAAAATAGGAAAAAATATCTGAATCCCTGAGCACTTTCCCCTAATACAGGTCTTATAGGTCTCTAGTATTCTTAGCTTAATTTGCTAGGACTACCATAACAAAGCGTTAAGGATCGACTGTTACAAGGCAAAAGAGGTATACCTCACACACAGTCCTAAAGTTGCTCTGTGATGGCTCTTGGATGCCAGATTTCTTGGCCTCTAGTTTCTAGTGGTTGTCACCCATCTTTGACTCTTAGCTTTCAGATGCATCATTCCAACATTAGCTGTTGACTTGCATGCTTCTCTTCTATGTATTTGTGAGCAAATTTCTTTCTTCATATAATAGTGTGGGCCTATCTAGATCCAAGGTAACCTTCTCTGTAGTTACATCTTCAGACACTCTTTTCTAACAAAAGCATAGTCATAGGTTCTAGGGACTTTGATAGATCTTTTAGGGAGAAACAACTTACTATAAAATTACATAAAGAAATGACTCCTGGAAACCAGAAGTAATAGCTTTAACAGAATCCTTGACTGATGGGAAACAAGGGAAATGGGAAGGATAAAGTATGAGTCCACAGCCTGATATGTCATGCGGTATAGTTGTATATCAGGACCATGGACAGTAGTCATATTCCATCTGTTGCCTCTACTGCCCCAGTCCAGCACTGGCTATGATGTCTAGGCAAGGAAATCCTCTTCAGAGAGCAGGCTTGTCTAACAACTGCCATGCTCTTCCTCCATTGCCACTGAGTTTGGACCCTATAAATCAATTATCTTAGCAAAACTTTGCATGGCCTGTTGTGAAGAGTATAGAAATAGAAACAGTTTCCTGCCTTGTAAAAGTTATTGTTAGCTTCCTTAAAAAGGAAATTAGGGCTCTGTTTAAACTACTCCATTTAAGGACTCAATATCCAGTGAAAGACACGAACTTCATTAGCATTTGTTTCAAAAGGTGAAACACACTTCCAGTTTGGAATAGAGGAGGATATAAATTGTCCAACATTGATGATGATTTTCCTGAGAGAAGGTGTGGTAAAGTAACATGTAAACAAACACACATAGGTTAGTTCTGGAACATTCTAAAGGCAGAACAGGAGGCTGAAAATGGAAGATAGAAAGGCAATGAGTTGTGTGTCCACATTTAAGGGATGAGGCTATGGATGCTATCTTCACAAAGTTAAATGGCTTAAATTCTAGAGAGGCAGTAGAGTTTCAGAAAAGGAAGTGATGTACTTAATCTAAATTCTACTTAGATAAGCTACTGATTGAAAAAAATGATTGGAGAGTAAGATAGAAGCAGACGGTATTTTAACTCATGTTGTGATAATGAATTGGAAGGTGGGACTAATTTCTTAAAAATATTTAGGGAGAATCAGCAAGTCCTGGTTACTGACTGCACAGAAGAGGTCACATTACAGACAGAATGAATTAGCAAGAGGACTGGTTTGGAGAGATGGCAAATGATGAGTCTGTGCACTGATGGTTTAAATTTACCTTTGTGAATTCAAAATCTGTACTTTTCAAGTTCTATTACAGAACTGATCCAGTCTCCCGAATACACATTGGTCATAACTTCACATGTGCCTTTCACTCTTGAGTCTAACTGCCCATCAATGTTGAGATTTCATATCTGAGCTGGCAGGGCTATAATCAATCTGATGTTGCTCTAGATCCTTAGCTACTTTAGGTACAAGGTGAACCATTGTTTTCTTAAAACCTGATTGTACCTTTTTAGTGATCTCAAACAAAGAGAAACTGGCACATCTAGAACAATGGCAAGGACTTTCTCCTTGGGGCTTCAGACAAGGAGACAGACTGAGGCTATTGGGTCTCCTTGGCTGTCCAAAATTTACAGGCTCACCCTTTTCTTGATACAGCATGCACACATGTTATGACTTGCCAATTTTGGGGGTGTTGACACACCCTTGAAAGATTAAGGTAAAGGCTGATGCCTCCTTGAGAAGTAGTTAACACTCAAAAACAACAACCTACTAATTATGGGATTTAGACATAACAGTCTTGTTTGTCTCGGAAGTCCGTCCCCAAGGACCAGATACCTAAGATCCAACTGAAAGAGTCAAGGTTGTTCTGCCAGGTGGCTGTACAGATGGAGAGCCATCTCCTGACAGTCTTCCATTCTCTCCCTTCTTATCACCACAGATTGGTGAGGGTTAATGAGAATCACTCAGTGAGTAGAGTCTATATTACTTTTAGGTCATCTGCAGTTTTGTACAGTGAGAGCATTGGAGACAGAAATAAATCTACACATAATTTCATAATTGAAACTTCATAAAACCATTTAGTTGCCATAGAAAGAGAACCAGAGAACCAAAACCATCCCCAAGACAGTAAAAATGTTTGAACAAGAATCTTACTTCTTTCATTTAAAGATCAGGACTCTCAACTCTCATTGTTGGGTTTTGATGCTTGGTAATAACTGGTTCGGATGAGAAGGGCCATTCTGGTTATTATGGGTTTTATTGAGTAAGTTTGCTCTTAGACAGTTTTGTGCATGTATAGAGCATAGTGGTTTACCTTCACTCCACCCTTGACTGCTTCCCTCCAACTCTTTTATCTCCTCTCCTCACTACAGATCACTTTCCCACATGCATTCCTTTTTGTGCTCATGGGTTTGGATCCTGGGAGCCTTGTAGGCTCACCACTTGATATACAACTGATGCTAAAGGCTGTCACTTCCCCAGAATCCACTAGGGATTAATAGTTTAGCTTAAGGGGTCATGTCCCATTAGCCCCTCCCCAAGCCATGATTAGCTGTTGGAACACCCAGTCTAATATAGGCCTAGTATAGACAGCAGCAGTTGCTGTGAAACCATATTTGCAATGACTGGGTCATTTCCTGAAGACTATATCTCCTGTTTCTTCTCCCTGTGTCTGCCTTATATATTAGTTCTCCATTTTCTTCCACAATGCTTCCTAAGTCTTCTCATCTGATTAGTTTAACCAGCCATAATGTTTTGCTATATATGTGTTCTTTACATTGTATCTCTTGTTTAGAGAAGTCATTGATATTGACTAAGATTTTTTTATATATGCATCTAAGTCTTTTTTCTTTATTTATTTTGTATTTATCAAGAAAAACAGTAAAATGAATTTAAAATGCTGAGAAGTTAACAGTAACTATAAAGAAGATACAAATCGTAAGCATGACTTATCAAGGGTGATAATGCAAATAAGATTGCTACACATATATTTACTTTGTGTTCAGCTTTCCCTCTGAATTTTTTCCATCCCTGTATATCCTTATTCAAGGTCCCTTCCCCCTCCGACCACATCAGGTCATTTTTTATTCTCCACAACTCCCCATCCCCTCCCTGGGCAGGCAACAGACAGTCCTATGGTCCCAATGACCCAATAATGCTTGGATCAGTCTCCACTCTTGGCAAATCCAGTTTTGGTCCCCTCGCTCAAGAGTGAGTCAGGTGTTCCTATAGTTGGAGTGGGATTCAAAGGGTCAGTCCAGGGTGTGTCTGATCCCAAGCTGTTCAGTGGTTGTGGTTTGCTGCTTGGGCATGCTTGGCTTTTTTTCTTGTTTGTTTGTTTAGAGACCACTAATGAGTGAGTACATCCCCTGCTTATCTTTCTGAGATTGTGATACCTTGCTCAGGAGGATATTCTCCAAATCCATCCATTTGCCTGCGAATTTTAGGATATCATTTTTTCTTACTGCTGAGTAGTATTCCATTGTGTAGATGTACCACAG
>PVIH01024071.1:0-10001 GCA_004025045.1 Sigmodon hispidus
TACCATATTGCCCTTTGTATTATTATGTAATTTCTTGCACTGACGTTTGCCCATGGCTTCAGTGGTTCACGATTAGATGGGTCCTGGTCAGTTGTGGCACTTTGGTTTGTGTGTCTCCTGTCACCTCTCTGGTCAGGGTTTGATTCTGTCTTTCAGAGACCCCTGCAGTTGGTTTGCTCAGTTCACTCAGTTCGGGGTCTCGGTAGGGATCCTTGCAGATTCCCTCAGCAGCAGGAGCTGTGGGTGTGGCCATGTGCAGAGTTCAGCTGCCCCCTGCTCCAGAGTGTCCTGGGACGCTGCAGAGAGCACGGGTCCCGGTGGCGGAACCAAAAGCAATGGGAGCTCAACTCTCCCTCCCAGGCCAGGATACAGGCGCTGAGGCCTGCCGAACCCTCCTCACCTCTGGTCAGGGTTCGAATCCGCCCCTCAGAGACCCCTGCAGTTGGTTTGCTCAGTTCACTCAGTTCGGTGTCACAGTAGGGATCCTTGCAGATTCCCTCAGCAGCAGCAGGAGCTGTGAGTGTGGCCAGGTGCAGAGTTCAGCTGCCCCCTGCTCCAGAGTGTGCTGGGACGCCGCAGAGAGCACCGGTCCCGGTTGACAGCTGATTTTCAATATATACCAACAGCCTTTGATTGGAAGATAATGATATCTATGTCTTTCATAGCTCAAAACAAATGTCAATGCCTGGCTTCAGTGTTTCAAAGTCCTGACTGTTTCATGTGAAAGGTGCTAATTTCACTAGAGGCTAAATTAAAGCAGATGTTCAACCACTATTGTGAAAAACAGCTTTCAATATGTTATTGTGTCTATTATTATATATATTTATTTATATTACATGTAGTAATATATATTATTTATATATATATAGTAACATATAAATATTAAACCTAATTGACAATAAATTGAGGAGCAGTTTAATGTGAACAAAAATGATGCTAGCCCAAAGGATATATGTGCGTTTGTGTTTTTTGTGTATGGGAAAGAGAATATCTATCTATCTATCTATCTATCTATCTATCTATCTGTATACATGCACATATCAGAGTTAAAACTGAATTGTTGCTGGGCAGTGGTGACACAAGTCTTTAATAGCAGCACTTGAAAGGCAGAGGCAGATGGATATCTGTGACTTCAAAGCCAGAGGGGTCTACAGAGTAAGTTTCAGGACAGCCAGGGTTACAAGGTAAAAACATGTCTTGAAAAACCAAAACAAAACCCTGAAACTAAATTGTCCTTCAGCACTGTGAAAGTTAGAGAAGGAATTGTATTGGACAACTGAGAGGCTAATGGAGCATTAAACTCTTGGGGTCAATATTTTGAGAATTTGTAAAAATTTTATTGTGATAAATCAAATTTTTATTTTGTTTGTATAATTTTCAGTTACACTACAAATGTCACTACTTAAATTTTAAAGTAATAATTTAGCTAATTAAAAGTAATTTGTGAAGTATATAAATTATTAGAAATAGATTTATAATATAAACTTTTAAAAGGTTTGTTATGATTTATTACACAAATCGTCAAAGAATACAAAAATTTTATTTCTTTCTATTTTAAATATAGCTATATATCTACATTTATATATAGGTAACAGTTATTTTGAGTAATGATTAAATCATACTTTAAAGCAGAGGAGGGTCCCATACTTCTTCACTGTGTTTGCAGAGTATTCAGAAATGAATATGGCTTTTCCTATATCCAGGACTAGCATCTAAGCAGTAGGCTTTCAATAAAACACCAATTCAAGCAAAGAGGAAGACATAAATCTACAAATCTAGTAGCAATATACAACTATCTCTTAATGTCTAGCAATTGCTGATACGTAGTTTCCTTGTCACTTTAAACAGTTTAATCTCATCCAATAAAAGGACCAAAGGCTTTCTCTATGTCTCTGTCTATCCGTGTGTGTGTGTGTGTGTGTGTGTGTGTGTGTGTGATAGAGAGAGAGAGAGAGAGAGAGAGAGAGAGAGAGAGAGAGAGAGAGAGAGGAATGCAAGGGTGATTGCAGGTGAAAACACAAAAAGTCAGCTGCTGACCAGTAAGACTGAAAACACAGAAACGTAAGGGCATAATTAAACATACTTCTGTCATATGCTATACTTGGAAGTGAAATAACATTATAAAGAGAAAGAAGAGTGATTTAGTAGAAGGAGATAAAATTCTTCTTTTTCTATCATTTTTTTTTCTGGTGGAAATCAACATGAATATTTCTTGTTCATCTACATATCTTACTCATGTATTGCATGATTTATCATCTATTTTCCAGATCTTATATGATCCTTCTGGGACTGTTATTTAGGAAACTTGAAGCTGGGACAAGATTCATAAGCAATATCTACTCTTCTTCAAGGTGATTTGACAATTAATGAACTGAGTCATAAATGTTCTAAATTTGAACACTGGACTCTTTCCATGGTTCAATTTAATATTTCAAAGCAAAACATCTGCTCTAGAAATTTTAATTTTATTATCATTCACAAACAACTCTTCTGTCTACCTCTGAGACATCCCCTACATTTTCAGTCTATTAATACCCAAGTCATTTCTCAAGATCAAGTTTATTTTTCCATTCTTTAATAAAGCCAACATCAATAACTCAAGTCCATGCTTCTTCCTGTTTTGAGAATCTTTCAAAGTCTTAAGTGCTAATGTAGCAAAACCCAGAGAAAAGTGCTAAATATTATTTATACTCTGAAATAAGATGACATTTTTCATTATAAATCTGATCACCTGCCTTTCCATTTCCTCTCCTGCCCACAAGAAAAAGAAAGGCAAATCTCAATTTCAGTGATTGTCTGCTCTGTACAAGCCTACCTCACACAGGTGGGTTCATCCTCCACACACTATATAGCACAGAAGTAGTTAACAATTTGTGCTTTGCCTCTGTTTTTACTAACTGGGGCCTTGGACATTACTTAACATATTTTCAGGTTGCTTATTTGTAGTAGGAAGAACAATGCTGAAATCCTCATGTCTGATATTAAGTCATTATCATACAAGAATATGACACATCTGGCATGCATAGCACATTTTAATAACTTAACCACTATTATCTTTTATATTTAAAATTAATATTTTTCAACAGCTTGCCACATAATAAAAAGTTCTCTGTTGGGTTCTACTCTGGTGATGTGTCTGTCTTTATAATGATTCCATCTGTTTTCATGCTGTTGCTCTGTAATGTGATTGACTCTATGTAAAGGAGGATGAGCTCTGGAAGACTTTTACCTACAAAATTATCTTTATATTGTGTACTTTGATATTTTATATTAAATGTAAGATTTTTCTATTTAAATAAGAATATACCCTTAATATTTTGGTAGGGGTTGTTTTGAGACTGTAAATGCTTGGGCATTACAGACATTTTAACAGTATGTAATATCCTCTGATTCTTAGGCCTAAGATATCTTTCCATATTTACAACTTAAAAATGTTTTTCAAAGTGTTTTGTAGATTTCTTTGTACAAGGCTGTTGCCTTCTTAGGTATGCTTATTCCAATGTACTTTATGTTTTGTAATGATGTTGTGAGATTGTTTTAATTTCAGCTTTAAAGTTGTTAGTTTAAAATTTTTTGTATGTAGAATTTGTATAATAATTTTGCTGAATTCAAGAATAGGACTTTTTTCCAAAAAATTATTTATTTTTTATGTGTACATTATACAGAAGAAGGTACCAGACGTCATTATAGATGGTTGTGAGCCACCATGTAGTTGCTGGGAATTGAACTCAGGAACTCTGGAAGAGCAGTCAGTGCTCTCCACCTCTGAGACATGTCTCCAACCTCCAAATAGGACTTTTTAAATAAAATATTTTAGGTCTTATGCATACATGATCATGTTATCTGTGAAAAGATAACATGTTATGTCTTCTTTTTCAATTTGGATGCCCCCTTTTCTTCCCTAATTTCTCTGGCTTATAATTATAGTATCACACTGAGTAAAAGTAGTAAGAGTGAATGAATAGTTCATGCATTGAACACAATCTCAGGAAAATAAATTTTTACTTTGTTCAGTGTTTTTATTACAAAACTAAATTTTGTCATGTGAACTTTTTGCATCTACTGATATGTGGTATCTTTTCTGAGCAGTATTTATCACATTGATTAAGATTTGTGTTGAATCATCCTTGTATTCTAGGAAGAAAGCCAACTTGTAGTGGCATATAATAATTTTAATATGCTGATAAATCTAGCTTGCTAGTATTTTGTTGAAATTTTTTGCATCAATATTTGTGATGATTAATTTTTATGTTGTCAGCTTGATGGGATAAAAGATGCTCTCACATAGCCAGTAAAATATACTGTTTCAGTATTTTTGCAAGGATGAGTATGGAACAGATGAACATTTGATTTGAGAAAGAGACTATAGTAAATTGCCTTATTCAATGCAGGCGGACACAGTCAATTCATGGTTGAATGAAATGAAATGATGGAGGAAGGAGAATTTGCTTCCTGTTTGATTTGAGTCATTCATATTTCCATGTTGTCAGTTTCTCTGGTTCTCAGACCTTTACGCAGAATGTATATTTTATCATCATCTCCCTCCATGATTCTCAAACCTGTGGATTTGGACTGAATCATACTATTGGATTCTTTAGCTTTCCAGTTTGCAGATTAAGAAACTACTTGGCTCTGGCTTTCATAATCATGCCAGCTAATTCTTTGAGAATTTGAATTCAATACTCTTCAGAGATATTGGTCTATAGTTTTTTAAAATTTCTTATAGTATCTTGGTGGCTATTAGCGTAATACTTGCATTCATAAAATGGTTTTTAAATGTTTCTTCTCCTTCAATATTTAACAAGAGTTGGAGAATAATTAGTGCTTATTTTTGCTTAGATGTGCTCATGTAAATACACGGTTATGTGCATGTATGTGCCTGGAGGCTAGAAGACAATCTCAGATGTTATTCCTCAGATGATGACCATTTTTCCGGCATGGTCTCTCACTGTGTTAGAACTTCCAGTAGGATGGGCTGGCTGACAGTGAGTCTCACGGGTCTACCTATCTCTGTCTTCAAGGAGTAGAATTATAAGTGCAAGTTATTACATATGAATTTGTTAAAAATATGATTTCTGGGCATTGAACTCAGGTCCTTGTTCTTGCAATCCAATACCTTACCTACTGAGTTTTCTCCCTAGTCCCACCATTGTGTTTTATGTAAACAATTCAATAGAATTGTCCAGCAAAGCTATCCAGAGGGGTTTCAGTATTTTTTTTGTGGCTTAATTATTATTACTCTAATCTTTTCATTAGGAGTAAGTGTGGTAATATTTTTTCTTTTTTCCCTTTTTTATTATGAATAAAGTCTCATTTTTTAATCCATGTGTCCCCTTGTTCAAACCCCCTTCCCACTCCCGCCCTTCCCAATCACTGTCTCTTTTCTCCATCTCCTTATCTCCTCCCCAGCAAGGGCAGGAGGTCCCAAGGTCTCAAGGTTCAGCATCCACTACAGATCTGTGTTCCTCACCCCAACATCAAGACTGGGTCAGGTGTTCCACTAGAGGGAATGGGCTCCAAAGTGCCAGTTCAAGATGTTTCAGATCCCAAGCTGTTCAGTGGTTGTGGTTTGCAGCTTGGTCATGCTTAGCTTTTTGTTTAAAGTCCACTAATGAGTGAGTACATCCCCTGATTCTTTTTCTGGGTTTGTGATACCTCACTCATGAGGATATTCTCCAAATCCATCCATTTGCCTGAAAATTTTAGGATATTATTTGTTTTATTACTGCTGAGTAGTAGTATTCCATTGTGTAGATGTACCACAGTTTGTTAATCCACTCTTCAATTGAGGGGCATCTAGGTTGTTTCCAGGTTCTTGCTATTATGAATAATGCTGCTATGAACATAGTTGACCTAATGCCTTTGGAGTGTGAATGTGCATCTTTAGGGTATATGCCCAGTAATGGTATTGTTGGATCTTTGGGGAGATTGATTCCCAGTTTTCTGAGAAAACACCATACTGCATTCCAGAGTAGCTGAATAAGCTTACACTCCCACCAGCTTTGGGGGAGTGTTTCCCTTGCTCTGCAACCTCTCCAGCATAGGCTGTCATATGTGTCTTTTATCTTAGCCAATCTGACAGGTGTTAGGTGGTATCTCAAAGTTGTTTTGATTTGCATTTCTCTGATGGCTAAAGATGATGAACACTTTTTCAAGTGCCTTTCAGCCTTTTGTAATTCTGCTTAGAATTCCCTTTTTAGTCCTGAACTCCATTTTTTTGATTGAGTTATTCAAGGTTTTGGGCTCTAGTTTCTTGAGTTCTCTATATATTTTAGAGATCAGTCCTCTGTCACTTGTAGGGATGGTGAAAATCTTTACCCATTCTGTAGGCTATTGTTTTGGTAATATTTTTTTCTGAAAATAAGTCAGGGGTAGTGGAGCATGCCTTTAAGAAGCTGAGACAGTGGAATCTCTGTGAATTAGAGGCCAACCTTGTCTATATAGAGAGTTTCAGAATAAATAGACCTACATAGTGAAATCCTGTCTGAAACAAAATAAAACAAAACAAAACAACACAAAACCAACAACAATACAAAACAAGACAAATATCAAACCAAATCTAACCAAAACAACAAAAACAAAGAACTTCTTGCCTTTTAAGAGACTCAAATTTTGCCATAATAGACAACCAAGTTAAAAATTTGTTTTGAGATCAATTAAATCTAAGATATGAATCTGCTATCTTAATCTTACTGTGTTCTCAGCTTGGTTAAATTTTATTTGTATTTAAAGAAAACAATGTGGCGTGCATGGTGACTCACACCTTCAATCTTAGCACTTGGGAGACAGGGTTAGTGTTAGGGTTAGGGTTCAAGGCCAGACTGGTTTACATAGTGAATTTCAGAACAGGAAGCACCACATAGAGAGAGTTTGACTCAAAAACTCAGGAAGAGAGAGAGAGAGAGAGAGAGAGAGAGAGAGAGAGAGAGAGAGAGAGAGAGAGGACAATGTAAAACAAAGGAACTATCTTACTGTACCTTGGACTTTATTTCTAATCAGCTGCAACATGGTGAGGTAAAATACACAGCTTTAAATTTTTTTAATTTAGAAGTTTTAAAATATTGTTCTATATTTTTTGAGATTCCATATACTCCTCATTACCCTCTTTCAAATTCATGGCCTCTTGTCTCATTAATTGAGTTGCTGTTACGTGTATGTATGTGCATGTATTTCTAAATATAAAAATACAGCTTGCTCAGTCTGTATGATGTTACTTGCATGTATGTTTTCATGAGTCAACTTTTGGTGTTAGACAACCAAGATGTGCTCTCTTTTTTGGGTAAGACTATTCCTCCTACTCTCAACCTTCCTTAGTTTTCTGTAGTTCATTGTATACGGTTGAGGTCCTGTGGGCTTTCGCATGTCCGCTTTAGCATATATTGTATAGTTGTTCTTGTTCAGCTCTGTTGTAATCTTAAAATATGTACCTTTGACCTAAAAGAATGTGTGTGTGTGTGTGTGTGTGTGTGTGTGTGTGTGTGTGTTGCTTAAAGCAGCCAGTAGGTTGTAAGAAACCTTAAACAAGTTGATAACATCTGGGTGTGGTTTTGAGTGCTGATCTGGGTTAATTGGGGTCAGAAAGTAATTTCTTCCCTTTAAAACTTTGTTAAAGGTTTCTATTAAAAAATTCCTAATTTCTTTCTCATGTCATGCTTTCTATACTGTTCAATAAAAATAAAACCCTTTGTTAGGCATAGGTCACAGAAGAATCCTACAGGGAAAGATACAGACACGACAGATTTGAACAAAAGATAACAGACAGGCCACATACCTCAAACTACAGATAGCTAAAGGACACAGGAAATAAATGGATAATTCAAAATTTAGCTCACGCTTTGTGTAAACTATTCCAAGAGAATGTCTCTGCTAGTTTCCTAGTAAAACTGATGCAAATAGGCTAATTTAGTTTTTTTTTTTTTTTTTTTTTTTTTTTTTTTTTTTTTTTTTTTTTTTTTTTTTTTTTTTTTTTTTTTTTTTTTTTTTTTTTTTTTATTCTTGGTGATTCCTGGTAAGCTGTAGGCTCATAAAAAAATGCCCACTTTTTCTAGGTTATCTTATTTTGCTATATTTCACAATGTTTCCTTATAATCCTCTCACAAGCTCTATGCTCCAAAACATTGTACTGTATATTCTTTCAGTTCTAGTATTTAATTTTTATTGTAATATTGTCATTTATTCTTTGGTCTAGATATGCATTTGTTAATTTTGTTGCTGTTTACAAAAAAGACATAAGGTAACACCATGGATTTTTCTGTCTTTTCTGATTATTCTTTATTTTACTTAGTTCTAATCTAATGTTTGTTATTTCTTTTCTTAATTTAACTTAGTTTTTTCTTCATAGTTGTATAACACTATTTAAAGTAAATCTTTCAGTCATATATCATCTATCTGCCATTAAAATGTCAGCATCTATTGAAAATGTAATACTAAGATCTCTAAAATAAACTCATTATAATTGGACTAGGGAAGAGCTTATAAGGACTTACTGAAATCACCTTGGAAGTAATAACATATATATTTAGTGTGATATTTTAATATATTTTTGACTCTTTTTTTCTTCTTTATTTATTTTGTATTTATCAAAAAAATAGTAAAATGAATTTAAAATGCTGAAAAGTTAACAATAACTATAAAGAGGATAAGAATCATACGCATGACTTATCAAGGGTGATAATGCAAATACACATATATTTACTTTGTGTTCAGCTTTCCCTCTGAAAATTTTTTTTTCCATCCCTGTATATCCTTATTCAAGGTCCCTTCCCCCTCCCACCACATCAGGTCATTTTTGTTCTCTGCTACTCCTCATCCCCTCCCTGGGCAGGGAACAGACAGTCCTATGGTCCCACTGACCCAATAATGTTTGGATCAGTCTCCACTCCTGGCCAAATCCGGTTTTGTCCATCCTCCCACAAGAGGGAGTCAGGTGTTTCTATAGTTGAGGTGGGGTCCGAAGGGTCAGTCCAGGGTGTTACTGATCCCAAGCGTTTCAGTGGTTGCGGTTTGCAGCTTGGGCATGCTTGGCTTTTTTTCTTGTTTGTTTGTTTAGAGACCATTAATGAGTGAGTACATCTCCTGCTTATCTTTCTGAGATTGTGATACCTCGCTCAGGAGGATATTCTCTAAAGCCATCCATTTGTCTGCAAATTTGAGGATATCATTTTTTCTTACTGCTAAGTAGTATTCCATTGTGTAGATGTACCACAGTTTGTTAATCCATTCTTCAGTTGAGGGACATCTAGGTTGTTTCCAGGTTCTTGCTATTACAAATAATGCTGCTATGAACATAGTTGAGCTATACCTTTGGAGTGTGAATGTGCCTCTTTAGGGTATACACCCAGAAGTGGTATTGCTGGGTCCTTGGGGAGATTGATTCTCAATTTTCTGAGAAACCGCCATATTGCATTCCAAAGTGGCTGAACAAGCTTAAACTCTCACCAACAATGGAGGAGTGTTCCCCTTGTTCCACATCCTCTCCAGCATAGGCTGTCATCTGTGCCTTTTATCTTAGCCAATCTAACAGGTGTTAGGTGGTATCTCAAAGTTGTTTTGATTTGCATTTCTCTGATGGCTAAAGATGAAGAGCACTTTTTCAGGTGCCTTTCAGCCATTCGTAGCTCCTCTACTGAGAATTCCCTTTTTAGATCTGTACCCTATTTTTTGATAGGGTTATTCAAGGTTTTGAGCTCTAAATTCTTGAGCTCTTTATATACCTTAGAGATCAGTCCTCTATCACTTGTAGAGTTGGTGAAAATCTTTTCCCATTCTGTAGACTGGCGTTTTGTCTTATTGACAGTGTCCTTGGCTTTGCAGAAGCTTCCCAGATTCAGGAGATCCCACTTATTGATTGTTGGTGTTACTGTAGCTCTATAGTATAGCTTGAAGTCAGGGATGGTGATACCTCCTGAGGTTCTTTTGTTGAGTAAAATTGTTGGCAATCCTGGCTTTCCTGTTATTCCAAATGAAATTGAGTATTGTTCTTTCAAGGTCCAAAAATATTT